>JAYJME010003144.1:0-12524 GCA_036873775.1 Costaria costata | reverse complement strand
GGCAGGGACGACTCGCGGTTTTACCGGAGTGTGGTTGAAGGTACAATCTTCAGTGCTTTAGTACTATGTGCCCACACCACTTACTTTACATATACACTTTCGCCCACAGGAGCTTTACGACCGGCATTCGTTAGATGCAGCCTGTGTCAAGGGTGTCTACTATCTAGCATTAGCTCACCCCCCCCGGTGGATGCCTTAGTGTTTATCGCGTGCATGGTTCAGCCTACTTCGAGTTTCGCTGAACGTTCCCAGATCGTGCTTTCGCGCCACTTACGAGGATCACATCCAACAGTTTGAATACGTTTTATCTGTTTCACTTGCCAGGTCAACTGCCATGCCTCTTTACACCTGATGACCTTCCATATAACCTTCGGTGATAGGTGTCTTATTGGTGCCCCCCCCCCCTTCCCCCGGCACACGGCTTGGGTCATACAAAATACCATGGTATGTTCTTGTCGCGCATAGGGATCCACAATTCCACCAATCGTCGACTTGCATCGATTTGTTTCAACGCGTGAGCCAACGTGAAAACGCAAAACGTCTAAACGTCCGGTCGGGCTACACTTTGCCAGGAATACTTGAGTGTGCATAGTAATAACTAAGCATACAAAGTACGTTATTTACTGAACGGCCGACATGCAGAAACAACAGCAAACGGCCGACACACAGAGCACTGAGACGTTTGCCGACTATAATGCTGCACAACTCTGAATCGACGCCCGGCTTATTCTTCGTGGGGCGCGACAGTGGTTTAGTACATCATGATGTGCTAGGAAGGTCCATTGGCTGCTCTTCATCGATCGTGTTCACACGACGATTAACAGTAGTGATACAGGTAGTGATGAGATCTTCTAAACCCAAAGGCTGCAGCATAGATAGCACAGGTCTACGTACACCAACGGCAACGTGAGGGTGTTTGATATTGGCAACTACTGTAGGTAGATGTTTCAAAAATTCGGACGCCGGAGAAAGCCAATCCTCGACCTTTGGTCCAAACTTCAAAACGATAAAGGAACGACTGTTGACGACTCATTCGTGATACCTTGGCCTGCACCATATCGGAAGCCACACCCAAAGCCTGGGGAGGGTCGGTTGGTCTGTTACCATATCTACTCGAGTACCACCAGGTATAGTGTTTCGAAATCGGTGGAGATAAATCCGTACGTTATGCATTGGAGCTATGTCGAAATTTCCCTTCAATTTCCAGATTCCTGTATGCTGTATGCCATACCGGTCGGGTTGAAATGGAAAGTAGTGCCCCCTTCATTCTCCCCCCTAGGCATGGGCAATGTCGAACGGCGTCCCTTAACTTCCCTCCTTGCGCCTTCCTTATATATGCCTTGTGCTATCCTTGTCTCTCCTTGTTGTGCCCTCCTCATGCTCTGCTTATGGTCTGCTTGTGGCCCCCTTTGTGCTCTCCCTCTTCTCTCCTTGCGCCCTCGTTGTGCTCTCGTTGTGTTCTCTCTCCCTGTGCCTTCCGTGTACACGGCGCATCATGGGTCGATCATTGAAGGAGCCTCGGCGAGAATAATCTACGTTCGGTTCCCGAGGGAGTCTTCGCCGAAATGAGTAACCTCAAGGATCTGTAAGTGGGACCGAGCGCCGATCGCGATGACGCTCCCGGGCGCTTAAACGGCGTGGCGCAACAACGCTTTAACTACTGTAGTGTCACTATTGTAATAGCGGTACGGGTACATAATGTCGTACATATTCATCCGTTTTGGCGCGGACAGTGCATGTCGCTTGCTTTGTGTTGCACTCCACCCCACTCTACTGAATGTGAGCTACAGTACTACAGTGCCGTATGAACAGGTTGCACACATGAACAGATCACGATCCACAGTACAGTACATTAGATCATCTGCCGGGGTCCTCATTTAAGAAGGGCCTCTTTTCCTGTGGGTTCTGCCGAGGGCTGTACTGAAAGAACCGAGGCAACAATTCACGCGCCGGTTTCGTCGAACAATGCCCTGAGTAAAAATGAAAATTCGCGTTCGCGTCGATCTTTATATTTTTCAGTGTTGCTTGACAGTAGTTATAGCTTTGGAAGACAATTTTCGGTAAAGATTCCAAATGGCGATTATTCAATATATTTATTTTCCGAAGGGTCAGATAACCATATTGTAGACGCGATCTTCAAAATTTGATCGCAGAGGGTTGTGGTGATAAGCTATACGATCATCATACAACTTTTATTTGAAGAAAAATGTCCATTTTTGATGGCGCAAAAACTTCCGTTTTCAGATTTTTCCTTACTGTATCACCCATTTTTTCAGCGCCATCAACAATTATTGATATTTTACTCCAACGAAACTTGTATGATGATCGTATAGCTTGTCACCACAACCCTCTGCGATCAAAATTTGCATATCGCGTCTATAATAATATGTGGTTATCTGACCCTTCAGAAAATATTTTATTGAAAATTGGCCATTTGAAATCTTCACCGAAAATTGCCTTCCAAGGCTATACCTGGTATAACTTACGTAAAACTGAAAAGTAAACAGATCGACGCGAACGCGAATTTTCATTTTTGACTCAGGGCATGGTTGGACGAAACCGGCGTGTGAATTGTTGCCTCGGTTCTTTCTGTAGAGCCATCGGCAGAACCCACTGACAAAAGAATGAGACGCTCTTCTCAAATGAGGACCCCTGCATACCAACATCCTGTGCCTCAGTAGAGCATGACCAGGTTACGGCTCCCACCGGGCCACAGGTAGGTGCTAGATTGTATCTTACAAACCAGGAAAATATCTGCCGTGAAAGATCCAGATCATGAAATACTAATATTAATAGGGATCTGTGACATGTCGGATGTGTGAAATATTGTGTCATGTGCTGCCCGTTCCCCATTCCACTGAATGGTATATATATATATATGTGTTGCCATCCCTTGTCCCAGGTCGTTCTACCTAAACGGGTTTCGGACGTTCCCTGTGGGAACCTTCGCTGGACTCAAAAACTTAAGGCATATGTAAGTACGGCCGCCCCACTACAGTACTGTATACGCAGTTCGAGGAAATAAGGAACATGCAACAGTTTCACGCAGTGGGGTCGACCTTACCGTGCTCCTGCAGCAGGTGGCTCATATTTAGCAGAAGTGTTATAGGTGGTGAGTATTGTCTTGTATCAGCTACTGTACCTTGGACCTCGTTTGCATTTCAGCGTTGAAGGTGCCAAGCCCCGGACGTCTCGTTTGCAACGTTTCAAGGTAATGTATTGCCGGCACGGAAGCAAGCAATGCTGTACCGTACACCTTTAATCGCTCGCTTGTGTGCGGATCTGCCTACTGCAGACCGTTCAGTTTCTCCTCGATGTGTTTAACGTTCATTGCATACAGCAGTTTCATCGTGCAGTCAGTTACCGTAGCATTGCTGTATCTACAGTACTAATAGTGTTGTATCTACAGTAGTTCATCTACAGTACGGTATCTTCTGTAGTGTATCGAGAACGCCGCCGAAGCGGCGGAACTTGCGCCAACGGTGTTTTCATTGTTGAGATGATGTACATATCTCCCTACAGTAGTCCAGATGGGTACCTTGCGTGCAACACATGTGGGGTTATAAGCTCAAGGTAGTTGTTTCCTTGGCCTGTGCAGGGACATGGGATGGATGAGCCTCGAGTCGCTGCCGGCAGGACTGTTCGATGACACCCCGAAGCTTCAAACCTTGTAAGTTGTTTGCTGCACACCCTCCGTGCGAGCCTCGCACAACTATTATATACCCATACGCCGGACAAAGCAGCACGATATGCTGTTCTGCTTTTTTAGGGTACCGTACAGAATGCTGCGGGAAACGCATACGAAATACTGTACACGTGACAAGAAGTACCTGTGATGCAGTTATTGCTCAACAGAGGCGTGGTATCATGCCTACGTTTTAAGAGAGCTGAGAGAGTTAAGAGAGTTGGGAAAGTTACTAGAGTTCAAAGAGTTCAGAGAGTCAAGATGGTTAAGAAGAATTAAGATAGTTCAGAGAGTTGAGAGAGTTGAGAGAGAAAAGAGAGTAAAGAGAGAATGAGAGAGTTAAGAAAGTAAACAGAGAATAAGAGAGTTAAGAAAGAAAACAGAGCTAACAGAGTCAAGAGAGAGTAAGAGAGGGGTATATACAGTACTACAATATTATACCTACATCTTCTGAGGCCCTTCACCTGCAGAGCTCTACACCTCATCCAACACATCCAACACAACCAAGACAACCCCACTACCGACTTTGAGAAGAACAGTGAGCTAAACCTGAGAAACACAACCCAATGGCTTGCTACGAGGATTTTAAAAGATTCACATTCGATCCAAGCTTATTGGGTAGCTCCCTCAAATCGAAGCTTCGAATCTTCGAATTGATTTGGCCAAAAAGTGCAATCCCTACTGTAGCACTTACAGCACTTATTTCGCACATGGACACGGGTGTTCAATTTGAATATGTGTGTTGCCGGTATTCAATCGCTGGAAACTTCGTGAAACCCTTAAACGGAACAAGAAGGCTTGAGTGATGCCGACCGCACTACTGCATGGCTGACTCGTACTTGTAGAGGCCTTCATCTCCCACATCTGACCCCTGATGTACACCTCATTTGTTGCGTGGTGTACTCCGATCGCGACAGGTACATGGGTGAGCAGTACAAAGGGCTCTCCAAGCTCCCTGTAGGACTATTCGAGGGCTTGACCAGGCTTCGATTCCTGTAAGTGCTCCCAGTATAGAGAACAATCGACGCGTACAACCAGCCGATGCATGTTGTCCTTTGATACGATGGGCGACCTGATATTGATATGACTGGTCACTTGGTTTTCGGGACCTCGAATTGGTCAATGCGGCAGTCAGTCGTAGTTGCAGAGCTGCATCCGTTAGCGTCTTACCCTTCGTCGTCGCCTCCACCGACATTCCACAATAATATCTCAATCATGTCACAATCACATCATAACCAATGTCATAATCGCGAAACAACCATGATACGATGGTGTATCAACGATGTCACAATCACATCACAACCATATACCACAATCGTGTATCAACCATGTTGCAATCGTGTCAGGACCGTGTTAGAACCATGACATTTCCATGTCACAACCATGGCACACTTGTATCACAAACATGTCACAATCGTGTCACAATCATGTCAAAATTATTTCACGGTTATGTCACAATCGCCTCACAGCCATGGCACTATTATGTCACAGTCATGTCCTAATAATGTTACATGTCACAATCATACCCAAATCGTGTCACAATAGTGCAACAACAATGTCACAATCGTGTCACAATCGTGTCACAATCATGCCACATTCGTGCCACAGTCATGTCACAATCGTCTCACAATCCTACCACAATCATTCCACAATCATGCCACAATGATGTCAAAATCACACGAGCGGCGCAAGCTGTTGCGCAGCAAATAAACGTCAACATCGTCCCCTACATACATACATACATACATGCCGACCTTGCGCATTGCCCCAGGGGTATGGACAACAACAATCTTTCGACGTTACCGGCGGGCATCTTTTCGACCAACACCAGGCTCTCTAGAATGTGAGGAAGCTTGGACACACGGTCAACTTCGGTTCATCATAGGTCACCCAAACAATAAATTTCCAACAAAAATGTGTTGACCTAACCTCGCTATTAACGCCGTTCAAGCTATGAAAAAACATTTCCAAGTTGTTCAGGGTGACCGTAGCACGTACTTCGTACGGTAATATATACAAAAATGCGTGGTGATGACACCCGTCGGTCTTCGAGGGTATCCGGACGACAATATGGTAGAGGTGCACACACTGTTTCCGAGGCTCATACGCTATACATCATGCGGTACCTGAACAAAAACAAACGAACTCGAGAAACGCTGCACGTTTAACCCGAAGAACAAGAATTGTTACCATCACCACCACCTGGGTGTACGAAGAATCACAAAACAAAATGGGAATCCGTCACAAAAACGTTTGGCTTAACAGTGCTGCCCCTATTACAGTGTTACAGTGAGCAGGGAAGGCCTTGTAAGTGCATGCAGTGCTTCGGGCGTCAGGCTTTGGACGAAACTAGTACCTACCTGGCATGACCCTTTGAACCCCCGCCGGCACGACAATCGCTGCCCGCTGTTTCGATCGCTGCCTCGATTGTCCACATTTCAACCTCGGTTCGTCGTGTCTCATCTAGGCCAATCTCGCATGCGCGTTCCTGCTCCACAGCAATTTGAGCTCCAATCTCATCACTTCATTGCCGGAAACGGTGTTCAGTGGCTTGGAGCGTCTACAATTTATGTAAGAGATCTGTTCGGTGAAAGAGGTTCCGCTTGTGCGTCACGTCAAAGATGTATTGGTTGCGCGTCGCACGCTTTTGGAAGAGCCTCGTTTGGCTATTATGTAGGTAGAGGTTGGGTGTGACATGCTTGCGGTTGTTGGATACTGTGCGACCATGAAGTTGCCTGCATGTGACTAGCCACTGAAGCCCCACTGTCAATGCCGGTCCATAGCAGGCAATGGTATGGCTCGATGGGTATACACCATCACATTGATTGGTTTGTTGCTGATATGTGACGTATACCAGGTATATACAAACATCGGACTGACATGAAGCATAAAAAGAGACATTTCGCGTCTTGGATCGCGTAGTCAACCTTGGTTTGCCACCGCGTACCAGGTCGCTGCCTACACTAGACAAGAACATGGACTGCATGCATCGCCGATAGTATTCTTCGTGCAACCATAGCACGGTATCATCCTAGGTTTGGCGTTGGACGGTGATAGCTCTCCATAATAGCAGCGGGGTGGTGTTACTGTATTGTACTACTGTACTTTCCCTGTGACCCCGATGTCTGAGCATGCGTATACACCATTCAACCGTTCGCTTATTATTCCTGTTCTATCTTTCCGGCTGTGGTTACTTGAATCAACCTCAGAGGTTTGACCCAGGGAAATAAGCATGTGGCCGATCAAAGCGACGGGATAGTGGCTATGACGGAAATCCCGGCAGGCCTGTTCAAGGGTCTTGGGAGGTTGAAGCGTTTGTGAGTGGAACTGTCGCTTTTTGAAAAAATGTACTTGGCGCTGTTTTTTATGGACTCCCTGGTCTACGTGATGCTGTTACTGTTTTCTGCAGTCTACCTGGTACAGCAGGTACGCCACATTGAAGAGCCTAACCCTTTAGGGACTTTAGAAAGGAACCCCTACTAATTCCAAGTAGGTTGTCCCTAAAAATGTGCGTGCAGTACCTGAGAGGTTAAGACGCACCAAATATGAGTCTCCATTATTGCTCTTGACACCGGGCAGTATGTGTCTCCGTTGCTCTTGACACTGCGTTCGCATCAAACTAATTAGCCTCGTCGAAGCTCCACAAACTTTCGAAATCGAAACACTGATGATATGATTCAGTAGGCATATTGGGTAGAAAAACATGCGCACTTATATGGTCCATGCAGGACAATTTGTCCGTTTACATTTTGGCTTAAAAGTTTAGAGTACGACGAATCAAAAACCAAAACAACCTCGGTCATAATCACCAAGGCTGAGGGAATAGAATGCAGTGGAGACATAAAAAAAATCCCTACGTCGTATACCAAACCAAAGTACGTTGCGGGTGATCAGCCTAAACGCTTAACAAAATCTGGCCAAAATCAGCCAAAAATCGCTAATTCTGCATCAACGCATGAATATCTCGCACACGTTTGCTTTCTTTGAAAAATACTGAGGCAGTACACCCGGGGAGAGATGAGAGGAAGCGTTTCCCACCCTTTGCTTTTTTGTCTTGTGGATGTGTTTCACGTGTAAAAAGACTTACGTAGACGTCTCAGACCCGGTTTTGACCATTTTCTCCTTATTTTTGTTTTAGTTTGAACCGAAGATCGGTACACCTGTGGAATCGTGAGGCCTGTCGGGATCAGCCGTAAAACACTACTTGTGAATAGAGCACCCCTAATGTTAAAAGAATATCATTTTCCTGTTATTTGTATGGATTGAGCCAAATAACACTAAAACAAAGATAATCTCTCCAGTATCGTCTTCGCCTGGAGACTTAGTGTTTTAGCGGTATAATTTCGCCCAAAACCAGAGTTTGTTCAATGCGTGCAACCAAGTTTGGTGTATTTTTATTTCATGGACTGATCTCGATAAGCAGTGTCTCGCCGGCCATTGCTCTCCTCTCTCCTCTCTATGCTATCTCAATACGATGCCATGGCAGGAGCTTGCGTGGCAACCTTCTGACGACGCTGCCCGAGGGAGTTTTCTCCGACAACTTGAAGCTCAAAGTGATGTGGGTGCATCGCCGTACACCGTACCAGAGCAGAGAATCTCACGTCGTCTAACAAATAAATGTGTTACGTTCTACCGGTGTATGTTTGGGAGGGGAAATCTCCCGCATGTATGTGGTGGATTTGGTTTGTTTGGTCATTAACGTACGGTAGTGCTCGTTTGGTCGCTACATTACAGTAGTGCAGCACGATGCCTTTGCGGGTAGAGGTGCAGTAGTGTGGGTGTAACAATTCACCACGCCGTGCACATCTACTGTTTTGTGGTGGGGTTTGTCTTCGTCTGCCAAAATTATCGTTCCCAGCTTCTGACGACATTCCTGCCTGTACTCGTCTCTACTAACTACACCCTTGTCCAGAGGCCTGTCGAATAACGAGTTCATCGAGCTGCCCGACGACACCTTCATCAACCTTCCGAAACTCGAAGAACTGTGAGTAACATTATTTGGTCTACGAAACAATTAACGCGGTGCGCTTTATTTACCTTGCGCTTGATGTGGGGGGGCACTAAAGCCGATATCAACGGCATCATCTCCATCCACGTGGTTTCCATAGCATTGACGCTTTTGACTCCTATTATAGGTGCACGACAATGGTGTTGAGAAATGCCACTATGAGTGTGTAAGTATATTTCACGAAAATTGGAGATAACAATTGCCTACGTAGTTATCGTCTGTATCATATCTTCATCAGTACGGGTGTGCCACTGAAAATCACACCTCGCGCTATGTTCAACTAAGTACTCGTAGTGAATCTGGGTCGACGATGTACCCATCAACCTAGTTGATGAGGGCAATCGCGTCTTTGGAATGCCTAAAACGCAGCGTTTATTTCAGCTTTTGCAATGAACAGACCCAGGGGTCGATGCGACTGTTCGTCAAGAACGCTGATGTAACATACAAATACAAGTGTACGCTGTTGCTGGTGGTGTGCCCTGAGCGCTCTCTCCTCAGCTTTTCGTACACGTTGTGTTGTGCGTTTTTCGTGCTAGTTCGCTATCAGGTTCACCTCTCGGTCCGGAACTCCTTCATCGTGCTCGCAGTTACCGACTGCACAGACTGTGCCGGGGGCGGGCCGTGCTCTTACCGTGTCGTCGTTTGGCGTGCTGTACTCGGTTTTGTCTGAACGGGGCGAACTTCGTTTTTTGTTCCAATCCCCCCTACCTCACAATATATTTTATACCCTCTCATATCCACAAAAAATATATTTTACGACTAAAAAACTTGTATACTGATCTTATAGCTTATCACCACAATCCTCCGTGAACACGTTTTCAATATCAGGTGTAAAATGTGGTTTTCTGAGCCAGCCGAAAATAAACATTGAAAAATGGCCATTTGCAATCCTTACCGAAAATAGCCTTTCAAGGCTATAACTGAAGCAAAACTGAAAACTATAAAGATCGACGCGAAGGCGAATTTTCAGTTTCATTTAGGACATTGTTGGACTAACCCAGCGAGTGAATTGTCGCCTTGGTTCTTTCAGTACAGCCATCGGCAGAACCCACAAAAAAAACTGGCCGTTCTGAGATGGCTCCTACTGTAACTCATACATCCTCGGCCAATACGGACATGCGCGGAGCCGCATGCGGGCGCCATCTCGCCGCGGCGAAGCCCGCTTGTACTATGGTATGATTTTGTCTCTATCTGATTGCGTGAAGTAACCTCTTACTCTTCGTCCTCTGCACAGAATATGACGTGGCTCTCGTGCCTCCGTGTACCGTAACATGGACCTCGTTGCCTCCGTGTACCGAACCATGGCTCTCGTGCCCTCCGCGTACCGTAATATGCCTACCGCGTCCTCCATGTACCGTAAAATGACTCTCGTGTAATTCGTGTACCTTAACGTGGCTCTCGTGTCCTTCTTGCCGTCGATTCAGAGACCTGACCGGAAACGGCGATCTGCAGTGCAAGTACAAGGTGGACCCGGGCTTCCCTAGGTGGAAGATGTGAGAGAACGTTCGCGTGACGATGCTGCAGTGTTTCCGTGTTCTTGGACGTTTTTGAGCAAATTCGGCCCCGATCTGTATGAAGCAGACGGCACACCACTTGCCGGCTTCCCGCCGCGACGAGCGCGTGGGCCGGCGCGGCGTGAGACGGCGCTTTTATCCCCCTGTGGCGCCCACCTGCTCTATCCATGCCGAAGAAACGGACCGAAACTCCTCACGATTTGTCATTTATAGACGGTTGCGAAACACTCGCCCGGAGAAGGGTTCAAACGTACTGTAGACCAGAGGCTTTTACTTGAGAGGCAGAAGGTACACGTAAACTCGCTGTATCATCATACCAGGCATTAGACATCGGCACACCGGTCAGAGCAGTCCCCTCAGGCAGGCATGCGCATCGCTCAACGTCGAGAGAACATGCATTGGTGGTGACTTCTTCATGTTATTGGTGTTTTATACAGTATCATACATGGTGAGTACAGTAAGTGCTTTCTGGAACACCAATTTCAACCTCGATCACTTCAAAATTTGGTGAACGACAAAAGTGATCGATGTGGTATACACACTGCACTTCATTTAACGAACGCAACATCCCCGATCTGGTGTCGTCGTGTCGTGCCATGTGCAGCCAATGGCCAGAACAGCTGGACGGCCTATCTGGGAGGGGGTGCCTACCCTAGGTATGTGGAACACGCTGTAACTCACATAAATGGAGATTTTTGTTCCCTACGCAAGCGGAAGGCAAACGATATGGTCGCCCCTTGTTATTGTACTACTGCTGTACAAGGCAGTAGTGAGTTACTGCTGTGGTATAGTTTGTTGAGAATGCCGATCGAAGTCCCACACGCATCAAGAGATGCACAAACGATACACAAGCGTACTGTGTACCTTTCATCGATTGGGCCTCTTGGGCGATATCGTTCAACCCTACACGTACGAAGGATACGCCAACATGTAGTAAGTGACAACCAACAGATCGCATCAGCTCGATACCCCTCGCCCTAAAAAACAACCAACCCCCCCGACAAATCTGTCGTTCGTTACGTCTGACACCCTTAACAACCGCCGAATGATACCCACCTGTGCGCGCAGGTCATGGCATGTACCTGGTAAACAATTGTGACCCACAAGAGTCAACCTCGTTCTTCTTCTCTAGGCGCCCCTGCCCGCGTCTGGGTTGTGGTGGTGGTGGAGGTGGTGGTAAGGGTGGTGGCAGGGGTCAGGGATGTTTCTATTTGTGGCAGTCTCCCTTTTCGTTGCTTTCTGTCTGCTATACTCGTAATCCACGGCAGCTACGCATGGGCGATTTGCTTTCGGCATTAAGCATTCTGTAGAGACGTTGATATGAGGCTCTTTTTCAGCCCGGTGTCTGTTGTACAATACAAGTGAGAAGCCTGGCGCTTCGGTCGGAGGGTAGGGCCCGTTATGACGCCGGCACACAACCAGAGCATGGTCGGAGGAAATGTGTTGGCAAGGTCCAATTGTATGCCCTCGGCTAGAAACGGGCGAGTTGCAGTACACAATAAGGTTGAAATCGAGAAAAACCAAGGAGAAATAAATTGAGATCCCCAAAGTTGTGAGATAGAGCACGTGCACGCTTGTCGAGGTGGCCACCCAGGCCGTGGGACAAAAGATCGAAGTAAGATGCATGTTTACTATGGTCCCCCGTAATAGTACTGCAGAGCAGGGCAGTCGTTGCCCTGCTGTTCCCTAGGTGTTACCATTTAGCAGTAGTTTCGTTGTTGCGTTGTGTTTTTTACACCTGGTGGTACATGACACGACAGCGCGGAGAGTAAACTCGTGGAAACAAAGACACGACGGTCGCGAGCGAACGATCGATAGTCGACACTACTTCCGTCTGTCTACGTACGTACTCTCGTTGTTTGTGTTGTTTTCTCCCTGGTACACGGTACATTATTATTCAGCAGCACTGAAAGAAGAAGAATAATACAGCAGCATAGGCCCGCCAAAAAGAAAGTCCTTTTTGGAGTGAGCCTCCTAATCTTATTGTGACGCCAACCCTTGAACCAACTTGAGCATAGGCTGTTATAGGGTTAGGATTAACTTGGATTTTGTGTGGGATCGAAATTGGCAGGTTTTTAATGTGGGGATCAAAATTGACTTGGTTTCTGTGCGGGGGGTCGAAATTGACTTGATTTTATGTGTGAGGTGTCGAAATTGACATTGTTTTAGTGTGCGGGCCGAAAATGACTTGGTTTTAGTGTATGGATCGCAATTGGATTGGTTTTTGTGTCGGGGTAGCCAGCGGCAACGTTTCATGGGTTACAGTTATAGAAGTAGCTAGGAGATAGCGTCATCAGCAGAACCTTGTGTTGTGTGG
>JAYJME010003143.1:0-12524 GCA_036873775.1 Costaria costata | reverse complement strand
GAAGAATTCCATAATAACGCCTGCGAATATATACGCAACCCTCTACAACTTTTGTAACCGTCGTTGCTGACACGATCGAAACGAACAGACTAAGCCCACTGTTTCATCAGGTACGCTGTACCGTTGACAAAGGCTTACCATTGGTTACAGTAAGAACGAGGAACAGCAACGGTTTCTGGTTTTAAGGCCATGTGAGTACCGCTGAGCCAGTGTAATTAATCGATGGACGCAACAACGAAATGCATGGTATAGACTTCACTCCCATCTACGAAGGTCTACATCCAGGGACCAAAGCATCCAACAAGTATAGCACACGCAACACTAAAAAACAAAATCCTTGTATTTTAGATGTTTTATGGCATCGCCCACTGCTTCGCTTAGGTGTCCTCATTTATTATCATGATACACCACAGCCACAGATGAAATATCGGTTAAGGCTTGCGTGTAGGGGGGTAATTATCACCGTGTTGAATGTAACGCGCATAGTGATGCTGTGCAAGACGTTTTAATTTACAGAAGTTGTTCGCTCCAAATTTATTTAGTGCCACCAGAGTTATGCGTACTTACAAAGGTCCGCGAAACAAAATTGCTTGACTATTGCTTTCATGCCACGATATCGGGTCGTATAGCATGCCGGTAGTGGCCGATGTGTTCTCCGTCATAGCGTGGAATACCGTGGGTTGGTCGTTAAGTCGTGCCCGTTAACAGTCGACCTCGACGGCACACGGGTGTTTATGCATGGTCAGCCGTAAGCGAAGAACCGGAAACCGGAACGTTGCAGAGGGGCACGCAAACGTTGTGTGGCGCAGTGGGGTCTCTGGTGGTTCCGCATGGATGAGGGGTGCATGCTATGCATTTAGCGGTACGCTGGTTTTCAGTGTGATGTCCCGACCGTACCTTCGCATAGTACGGGCCAGAAGTATACCGTACAGCATGGCAATCGTTGCCGTGCTGTTCCATACCAGGAATATGTTACCAGTTAGTAGTTCTGTTTTTTTGTGTTGTTGAGTTTATGACGCCTTGTGGACTACCAGTATACAGCAGTTCCGAGCGTGAATTCGTCAAACAAGGACACGACGGTCGCGAGCGAACAACTGACGGTCACCACTACTTCTGTATGAATACGTGCATACTCTCGACGTTTTCGTGGTGTTGCGTGATCCATGGCACCTGGTACATGGTACTGCAGCACTGAAAGAGGAATATTAGTACCACAGGCGAAACGAATTACATGCAGGTGTGATACGGCGGAACAAGCGACGCAGGTTATTTTCCGTCCCCTGCGATGCCAAGAGCTCCGTGCTGCGCATACTGTTGGGACAACCAGGTGCGGGGTTCTTAGCGCGCTGCCTAGCTCACAAAGAAAGGAGGCTTGCACACGGTCCCGTCATGAGGCGGGTAGATGAAATACCAGGTTTATCATATATTTTATTCACGCCCCTTGGAGTTGGTCAATGGAAGAAGCAAGAAAAGAAAGAAAAGCAAGAGCCACGGTGTAATCGTTAGCTATAAGCTGGGTAGGTTTCAAGTCTCCCAACCACAGGGTAGAGGGAAGCCGAGAAGTGAGCCCCCTCGCAGAAGAGCTCATTAGCAGTCTATCGTCAAGACTGCCAGTTAAGTACCAGGTATCCCATACTAGGCCAAACCTGATACGAAATTGTCATGCTGAAAATCCCAAACTAACACCCTCCCTAATATTATGCAAGGCAGCGACGAATCAATAACAGACTCGATTACACCACCTAAAACAACAAAAACTGGAAAGAGGAAACTCATCTTCATTAAGGGAAAACCGCTTCAATATTCCACACTATTGTAATCACAACACGAGATTAAAACAGTCGCGCCAAAATGACAAGAACTATATCGAAAATATACGACGCCAGATTTCGCGAGGAACTCCGTTCCCCCAGGCAAAAATAGCCATTACTCCCTTCATAGATTGGATCGTAACGGTAAAGCGAGATAGCATACGTTGTTTTCTGTAAACATAGAAATCAGTGTTAACACTACAAGACATGGGAAAGAATAGTCCCTATACCCAGTAGCTCCCAATAATCGAGTAAAGAAAGAAAAAAATGCCGCCACTGTCGACTCTTACAGACTGAGCCCTCCTAGCTATGAAAACGATTTGATCACTCGCCGCATTATTATGTGTTCCACGGTAATCCCATTGCGAAGTAGCATTCGCAGAATGATACTGTCGAAAACCCAACCATTCGATCATGCATACGCTTACTCTCCTTAATTTTGCGACCTGTAAATTAGAGTAAAAACAAAAAGATACCAGTAGAATTCAACAAACTCTGTACCTACCACCAACACGAACAATACACTTCTCAAGGATGCACCTATGCCCCTTACTTCTCCAAACCTCTAAGAAGTTCCATTTCATTTTCCTACCAGGTCCCCTCTTTGGTCACGTCTACACCATAAAACACTACAGGTTTTTCGGATTCACAACAACTGTTTGATTTAAAGATGAAAGTACAATTGAAAGCTACCAGAACAAAATGACTACGCATACCACACAAGACGAATCTCAGAGAATACGTCGTTTATTATCTACGGGTCTCCATTCTGGGCAAAAATATAAAACGTCACGTTCAAGTAAAACAGTATTTCGACAGACAGGTATTTCCTGCGTAAAAATAAATGCATCGATCATTCCTACGCGATTCCACCAATGCTGACCAGACGGGTTGATGCTGTGTAAAACATAACCCATCATTCATTGCTACGTGATCCCACCAATGATTACCAGACCTGTTCCCCCGCGCCCTGCAGAGTTGCCTAGCCTTGTATAAAGCTCCTGGCTAACGTAACATGCTAGATAACGTCTTCCGCTGCTGCTGTTGCTGGTGCTTCTCAAGGAGTGCGTGCGGCATGCCGCTCCACTTTGTTTTCCGGGCGAAACCCCCTCGTCTATAGGTATTGCTGCAGACAGCCCTCCGCTTAACCCAGGGCAGGTTCCTGCCACTGCTGATCTTTACAGCAGCAGAATGTATGCCGCGTAGCTTTTTCCCACCTGACACCCGTCGACACGGTGCGCAAGGTAGGCGGCCGTGCGACTTTTCGCTGAATTCGCAATTTTAGATGTACCCTCGCTGAGCGATAGCCATATATCCTCTGCCTGCACAACCACTGCAGTGACGCGCGTACGGCAAATAGATGTTCTAATGGTCGGTCCTAACGATACGTGCTTCATTTCGTTTTTTCCTGAAAGTTCCTTACTTTTCCAATTTCGTAGGTGGGTGAATCTTGTCGAGCACGAGCTTCAGCTGGCTCGCAAATAATCGTCTTCCCGGCACAGAACCGTCACTACAGCAGCAGCTCTCGCGGGAACCACCCCCCGTGTGGTGGTCCCACCGCAGTCCGCCTGACTCGTAGGCAGGTGTCGGTGCCTTACGGAGTGAAATCCATCACCAACTCATCGCGCTACAACGCCCAACGCCACAAACGCTTGAGCTACTGCCCTCAGCGAGCTCAGTCGGTCGGCCACCTCGGTGTGGTCACTGTGTCAACTCGACCATGAGAGCCCAGAAAGCTATTGCGCCTTCTGCGTTTGCCCATGACTTGCAAATGACCCTGGCAACGACCCTGGCCACCTGTGTGCGCTCGCGAGCGGTGGCACAGCTCAAGCGGTGCGGCTGCCCGATGTTCCTCACCTTGTACCTAAAAACAACAAAAACCTGGGAATGCCTACAAAACGTCGAGGCGAGTTTTTCTGGGGTTGAAGTTTTTTATGGCTTTCCAGAAAAAAAATCAGGAAAACCATAAATTTAGGGAAGAACCAAAAAACAAATCTTCGTTAGGACCGACCCTTACGACTTGAGGTTCCCCGCTCGCAACACACGACGGGGGTGCTAACAGCCATAGTTCTGTCATAGGGCTTTTAGCTGCTGCTTTAAACCCCCCCGGCCGCTGTATACTGCGGGGGTGTCGTACGTTATGCTTCGACCATGGACACAAGCTGCTGCTTCTCCCTGGCTGAGTTATCATCCACCACAGGGCTCCAGCTACTACTGCTGTACAGCAATAGCTCGTCACTAAAAACGACGTTGTCACCACAACACCATATAATATCTGGGATCTCCCCCGTATACACAGCTCCTTGTCCACCACAGGGGACTCTCCTTGCCACGTGCACATTTACCAGTATGAGTTGACCATCTATCTTTACCAATCGTGTATGATGCCTCCAGCGTGCAGCTCGAAAAGACAAAATGAAGTCTCGCGACCCGGCTGTTTGTTGCTTCTTACTAGTCAATGAAATCACTTGTCTGTAGGGCAAGCTTGGCCACCCGAAAAACACCGACCCCCTTAGACCATCAGCCATGTAAAGTTAGAAGACAACTCGCCTATTAAGCTGCCCTCCCTGCACCCTCTTCCATCATCGAAGACTTCCGACAATGGTTGTCTCCTTCTGTCCACAGGACTCCTCCTAGCACCTTGCTGCTCGTCTCAGCTATTCTCGAAAAAGGCTGGCTCAAAAAGCACGGTCGTTTCCAACAAGCTCTTCTTCTGATCGCCTGCGCTTTCGTTCTTTCAATTTTTTCCATAGCAAGGCCCTGCTCTAATACTCAGACTACCCGTAAATCCCCCATGAGGCAAGACCAAACCAGTTTTCTCTAGCGTGTTCGGTACCGCCAAGCTGGGTAGGTTTCAGGTCATTGAATTAGTCTCCCAACCACAGGGTAGAGGCAAGCCGAGAAGTGAGCTCTCCCGCATAAGAGCTCATAAGTAGTCTACCATCAAGAATGCAAGCCGAGTACTAGGTACAGTGGAGTACTCAACATCGTCGAGAAAAAATTTATCCGTTCTTGATACTTTTGGGCTGAAGCCCGGAGAATGGAATCCTGTACTCACTCTGCAATGAAGAGGACGTTTCGCCTAAAGGCGAAAATGGCGTAATTGCTCTACCAGAGCGGTAAATTTGTCAATGCTTCCTGATACATGTCGTAAATTCTATTCGTCTGAAGGGAAACACAGAGAATACAAATATGATCTCGTGACATTCAGCTCACACCACCAGCATACCACAGCATCCATCCGACCGCCGCCATTTGGAGACGAAATGAGACCCAAACAATCCCACTGATTCGCCCTTACTCGCCCTCTTCCGAACAGGCAGGTTTGTGGGAATCGGTGTCGTACAGAGCTCGCAACCCGCGATATGAGAATCCAACAGACAGGACACAATTCACAACCGCCCGAAGCCCACACTACAGTAGTTCGAGGTACTCACCCCGCGAATTGAGTCTATTTTTCCCAACTGTTAAAACGACGTCATGAGAAGCGTACAGGTAAGCTGGCACGGCTTTCTTGTACTCGCAGTACAATATGTGCGTTGGGAGTATGTAAACGAACCAAGCAAGCCTCGTACGTGCAGTACGCTGTGCGCAGTCAAACATGAAAACACAATATCCCGCTGCGTATTAAAGACGCCAACAAGTACACAGGATCAAAGCAACCGCCGTCAACTCTAAAAGGATTGCGGGGTGACACGTGCCACAGGTGCGCCCAGGCGCGCCCACTTATGCAGACGCCGGGTTTGTGGAATATGTGACGTACAACTTACGTAATCAATAGGACAACAGAACGACAGGACCAACACAACAGGCAAACAAGCGAGCATACTGATCTTGGAGTGAAACAGACTATACAGGCCCCGAACTGAAGGCACGAAGTAACAGTATTACCGAAATGGCAAAATCCGGTAACGGTGGATGCACCCGCTCGGCGTTGGCCCATGCTCCACCGTTATCGAAAAAACTCGGCGAGGCCGGGTAATACTCTAGGTAAGTTGTGAGCGTTTGAACAAAAAACAATACAAAGTAATATAGTCGCTTTGTAGACACAGCACCAAACCTACAGGAGCCCAGCAACCACCTAAACATTCGAGACGGGTTGCTAACTTGAGCAGGCGCCTGGCTGGTGGACATCGGTGTTGCACAGCTCTCGCAAACAGGGATGGTATCTCTACAAGACAGACCCGCAGACAAATATGCAGAGGGGTTACTGTTACAAGAGAAATACACTGCCTCAAAACTACAGTAGCAGAGACGAAAAAGCCGCTGTGGGTTCAAAGCAAGAATATTGAGCGAACTCCCCCGTGCTCAAACCACATTGCAGTAACCAAGCAACTCAAACACATTGGCAAGGCGGACTGCAGAAAACTGAAGCCAGTGTTTGACGAAACATGTCCCAAGAGTAAGCCCAAGCCAAACGCGTGATGCTGCGGCCGAGTTCGTGGAAATCCGTCACGTACAGTTCTCAAAACAAAGCATGCAAAAACACTACAGACAGTACGCAACAGTGATAAACTAAACACTAAAGACCAGTACGCACAGCGCAATGAAGAGAGTATTTTGCATACAGGACAAAACACCATATTCACCATAATAGAGAGGTAAGTGAGGCAAGGCTACCTCGTACTTGCAGAGGCAGTATGCCGTTTATATATGATGGAGTCAAGAAGAAACACCGTTACATCAAAGACGGGCACTGTAGTGCAGCCACCAAACCGCCATGAGCAGGGCGCCCGAATCAAACGCCAGACAACTTACCAAATTGTTCAAACAAGTCCCACGCAAGAGCCGGAACACCCCCGCGCCGGTAGACGCCGGGCTGGAAGATACTGGTCGGGCATAGCTATCACCGAAAACAAAATTTTGAAACAGACCGTACTCAGCAGACAACACAGACACGTTGACTACTATCGTTATTATGTCATGAAAGCCAGTACGCTCCCCACACTGATGAAGCGTGTTCATATGTCGGCGAAGAACGGGCTCGTTCTCCTTTCTGCGTCGGGATTGTCTCATGGTAACAACCCGAAGCCACCAGGGGACTCTGGAACGCTTTGAGCCGAAGTTCCAGCTTCGCTTCGACCGAATTTAGAAGGAACACTCAGTTTTGACGTGGATCGAAGGGCTGTCTACGGCACCGTAAGTTGAGCTCGGATCATCTGTCTTGCCGCGAGTCATCCCAGCAGCGCTGACGAGTCCGTCCTTAAGGCGGCTGTGGTGTTTGCAGTGGGTAGATTGCTTCCCGTCGAGTCCCCAATGTCGAAGTTTGCAACAACCTGCTTCCGTGCACCTTGCTTTAAAGTTGATCACGTGGCCCGCCAAGAGGTCGCTCTTGTGAATGGCGCACACAGTCGCAGCACCGTCAGTCAGTAAACCCCACCTGGATGCCCCGGCGCAGAAGTCATGTGCACAAAGCGTGTCGCGGACGTTTACCATGCCGTCTGCAGCATGCTGACTGCAGTACGCCCGTGTCTTGCTTCCAGCGAAATTAAAGCTCGCTCTATACGTGCAAGAGTGAAAACGGCAACGCTTGGTATTGCAGACGTCAACCATGCCGCCCTCAGCATGGCGTTTGCAGTACGCTGGTGCCTTGCTGCCCTCGACATTATAGCTTGGTCTCTTGCCGCAGGAGTCATGGGAGCAACGCTTGCTGCGGACGTCCACCATGCCATCCGCGGCGTGAATCTTGCAATACATGACCCTCTTACTCCCTCTGACATTAAACGTCGGACCCGTCATGCAGGAACCGTGCGAGCAACGTCGGATGAGCACGTTCACCATGCCGTCCTCAGCATGCTTCTTGCAATAAACCGCTCGGTTGCTACCCCTGACATTAAATGCCGGACCCGTCGTGCAAGAGTCGTGCGCGCAACGTTTAGTGCGTACGTTCACCATGCCGTTCTGAGCATGTTTTTTGCAGTACACCGCCCCTTTGCTGCCTTCGACATTGAAGCTCGGCTGCTTCATGCAGGCGTCATGTGCGCAAGTGTTCATCTTAGCTGCAAAATATGCGCGTGGAATGCCTGGGGCCTGTCAGGACGGTACGGGGGTAGAGCAAGGAGGCGTTACACTAAAATTTTTCATATATCGTTATTAGGCTTATTCGGAACAAGAGCGGCATATGGCCTTCCAGCAGAACGTCGCACGGCGGCGCTGTTTCCTGTTACTCCGATCCACTTAGAGTCGAGCGGGGCGCGTAAACCAAGTCGACCTCACATGCTGAAGACCTTTCAAATGCCGTTGAAACATTCGCCTAATCCTAACATGCACGACTCTAGTGTTGCTTTCCTTCGTGTGAAGCAGGCAACGCGAGGGTTGTGTAAATACTCTATATGGTACAATACGGGTCTTGCGACGAAAAATATAAATATACCGCCAACTTCTACAGACCCTTTGCCCGTGATTCACGATATCAAACAATATATATGTACAGCTAGTATTGTTGTTTTCCACGTAATAAAAAATATTAGACAATTGCGCCCACTACGTGGTTGCCTAATTCCCCTTCATTTTGATAGCCATGGGTATTTCCCCGTATTAGATTGGCCACACTGCCCTAAACGTCCCGTGCCAAGAATGGAGTACTGGTAGTAGCCAACTTGTTCCTTGTGAGACCCGTGTATTCGATTTGCCGACCCGAGCTTGCTACGACGATTACGCCTAAACTCCATCGACGTCTTCGGTCTAAACGTAGCCATAAAACCTCAGCATAACCGGGGCGATTCGGAACGATGCCAATCACATGATCGAAGCATAGGCAACGGTTATAAATCGACCATATAATTCTGAAGATAAACATTGAACATGGCGTTAATATATGTTGAAACAAGCCTTCCTCCCAATTCGTGTGCAGTAGTAGGCGGATTCTGGCCCGAAGCCAGCAAGCCAATTCATAGATTGCTGTGTTTTGTTTTATGCGCGTCTTTGTTTATGGGTACCAGTACACCAGCAAATGTATACGTTTATTAGTAGTCGAAAAGAGGAACCGTATGTGTAGATTTCTAATCGCAATCAACGGGTGCGCTTGACCGGGTGTTTCTATGATTTTTAACACGGTTTCATGCAAATCCGTCAGAAGTAGTAGGTAGACTTTACTCCAAAGCTAATAATCCAATTCATAGATGCATACATGCGCATCCGCCATGCTACTGGATATCTGTCGCGTCTTTGTTATTTGTGTCTTTTGTTTGCGAGTACGGGTCCACGAGCGAACGTACACGAGTTAGAGCACAAAACAAAACAAACCACACGTACAGATCATCAATGACAGACACCAGGCACCGTGTATCAGGTATACTTCGTATCAATTTTGGGGAACCTAACATACGTGAACTATGGACGATATCGTTGCTTCTGTGTCAAACACAACACACTGCAGTATCCTGTGCGTGGTTGGCTCAAAATTAGAAACAGCGTTGCACAGCAGATTTATGCGGTTAGAGAAAAGCTGGTTCTGCGACATGAGGGACGTATTATAAGAACGCAATATAGATTTTTGATTGAAATACTTTTAACATTTCAGTACCACAGGTGGGTATTTTTAGTTTTACGGCGTTTCAACAACGCGGCGCAACATACGTTTGTCCTCTAATCTTTATGTGTGCCAATTCGTAACACTTAGTACAGACGATACTCTATTTCAGTAAATTGTATACTGTAATGGGCGCAGCAAGAGACTGACTTTGCTGGGTCTAGTGTACCACGACAATCACAACAGCAGCAACAACAATAACAACAACAACAACAACAACAACAACAACAACAACCACGACAACAACAACAACAGCGGCAGCAACGGGGTGGCGGGGACGCAAACATTGAAGGTGTGTCCCCGTGCGCAGATCAGGCTCGGTGTTGTTGAAAGGAACAAGGGTAACCATTAAAAGGGATACAAATGCACTAATCTAGATATTTAAAACCGCATCGTGAGACAACAACAGCGACCGGGCTGGCGGTGTGGCAGAAGAACAACAGCCCCAACAAAGGAACAGCCGTCACCGGTCGGGGTAGCGGACAATTACGCCAGGCCCTTGACGCATAATCGCTGCGCGCGCTCGCGAAGGTTTTTCGGGATAAAACGCAACCAGCGAGGGTGTGCATTAAAAAAGCCGTGAAAACTAGCGGTGGGCACGATCGGGGTCGACAGCGTGCGAGGTAAGGTTGCTTTGGGCTTGAGAGCTGCTCTACGGCGAGAAGGCTGCCGCTGCCGCTGCTAGTACTACCTTTACGCCGTGTTTCCACAATTTCCGTTGCTGTGGTTTTTGGTCTTTGGGATGCTGGGTGCTATTTGTTCCACACTATACCTACTATTCCTAGCCAGCCAGCAGTTGTATCAAATTATTGGTATATGCGTGGCGATAAATAGGTACTGATACAAATGCATACCTTCGTTGCTTTCCACATATGTTTCAAAGATATCTAAGCACCTCTTCTTTTTACTTGCTCACGTACTATTTCGAGTGGGGATATGGTTCAATTTAAATACCAGGTGTGTAGCAAGTTGTAAAGGGAAAAATCATATTCAGGCCTTCCTATTACGGCAGGTTGAGGTTTGACCATGCGCGTTTGGTTTCAAAGTACAGTACGTGAAAATATCACGTACTGTACTTCTGGTAAGATACCGTGGCTAATGTCCCAGGCGAGAGTTACAAACGCAGGTGCGGCTGTACCGCTGCTGTGGTACTGCTGCTTCATCGCTGCTGATGCTGACGTGTGCATATCCCGTGGCTGTGGGGTTGGTTTCAGACTTCGAGGAACGGTGGGAATCTATAGTATTGCCCCCTTGCGCGCTCTTGAGATTATGAGCCGTTTAGAGTCCAGAAGGGGACAGGAAACGTGGTATACACACGCACAAACAGAAGCATTGTCCGTGGCGTGTCACATATGGGAGAGCTTGACCTGTGACTACTGTTGTGCCGTGGCCACACATAGTGCGGATTTGGGGATCTTTACGGGCGGTAGGAATGGCAGCAAGAGAAACAAAGAACGGAGTTTGTGGGGTTTCTATGTCTAGCGCGTTTTATTTTAGTCGCGCAAGGAGACACCGGAAACGATCATTTTGTAAGCGACTTCGTATGCCCTCATCAAACGCCACGGCGCCCGGAGGCAGATCAAACGTGCAACCTAGTCTAAAGAGGGGCCTCCTGCGAAGGACCCTCGGCCGGTGGGGGAGGCATGCGAATGTGACAATAAGTAAATATTGTATGTATATATAGTACGTCTTACGGCATGCACGGCTTTGCCATGCCGAGTTTACCACTCAACTTCTCAACTGTAGATACGATACCAGTACCCTGTCCGCCTCGCACTCCGCACGCCACACATCCCTTCGATGCGTACCGTACGTCAGCAGAACAAACAAAAAAACAAAGGTTGCCAGAGAAGTACGGCATAGAACAGAAGCACTCTTAGTACAGAACTTGCGTGTTGTAAACACTGGTATTTAATAGCGAAAGTCGTAGCATTTTGGGCACGGTGCACTGTTGTGAGAGGCTGAGGAGTGCTTTTCCTCAGGGACTTCAGGTGTAGTTTACAGATACTCTGGGGTACTGATGTCGGCAACGTGTAGTGCATATATAACATATACACTGAGAGTACAACTTATTTTCGAGGCATGATTGCTACTATTGCGCGATTATCCCGGCTCACGACAACCGTACGAATCGAAGTACCGTACCTATCCGTTAGTACCGGTATATTCACACGAACAGGTGTGCTGGTATCTTATAAATATGACAGATTATCGCTAGAACAGAGTACAGTTTTCATCGAACCTGGGCGTATCCAATCTGCCAAGGATAGTATGACATGAACTGGCATCGTGTGAGGTACTGAACCACACCCAGGGGTATGGTCATACAATAGCGAATGAGGAAATAGTGGTCCAAACGCCAATATCGTCCACCAAACTTCCGCGAAATTACGGGGAAACAGCGTCCTGAATAACTAACGCGAAATCACATCACCTATCAGTAGAGTTGTGAGTTGGATTATTTTAGTTGCCAGGTAGTTATCTGTCGTCTAGGTATTATAGATGGTGGAAGCGGCGCAAACTACGATTTAGCTTTCCCTCTTAATGGAAAGCTTCTTCGCTACGGGGGGTGTATTTCCCACTTGGAACCACTCGCTCAGGGCAGGAGAGAGAGAGAGAGAGAGAGCTGACGGGTCTATTACGACTCATGGCGCATCAAAACCCAATGCCATCCGCGGTATCACCGACGGTAGTGCCGAACGTTGTTTTCGTGCATCTTTATCGGGTTCTTGCACGAAATGCAATCAAAATCAAAATACCGTCAGCCGATTCGTCAACGAAAGGCAGTTAGTTGGCTGGCTTTGCCAGCCAGCTAATACCTAGCCGGAAAGTCCAACCGAGTCACAGCCCGATAACTGTTCTTGAAAACCACTACAATGTTCTCACCCGCCGTACGAGTACGTAAATGGACGACAAAACAAACTACCGTGAGGGATCCCAAAACCGACACGACGTATCCATGATTCTGGCATATTGAGCTATGCCTTTACAGCCCGAAACAGCGACAATATGGAACAAACATCTGTTTCTCATATATAAGCCAGTTCTACACTTTATCGATTTGTAAATTATTTTGCTAGCAAAATAAAGCCACGTAGCGCAGTTATTTAATCTCGCGGTGCTTTCAGCGGGGTATTAAGGAGGTGCCTCGGGGGGCGCCTACAGCGCCCCCCCCTAGACCC
>JAYJME010003142.1:0-12527 GCA_036873775.1 Costaria costata | reverse complement strand
GCTGCCCTTCCAGTTTACTCAAATACAGTTTTCGGGGGTGGTATGGAGCTCCTAAAGTGAAGAGCCTCAGAAAAACAATTGTGGTGCACCTCTATCGTAGCATGGGTCAAAAGAGGTTTTTGGCGTGCGAGTTGTAGTTCGCGAGATATGAGCATCGTTTACTTGGGAGGCGTTATTTCATGGGATTTAGCTTGCTATAGTAAAATATACCAGATATATAATATATATATATGTATTCAGGCTATATACCGGTAAATATGACGAATAATTTTAATTATACCGGTAAATACGACGAGTAATTAGGCATTAGGCGTGTTAAAATGATTTGCATCAACAAGGGGAAGACGTCCATGGCACTTATTTTGCCTTGCGAGCCGTACAAGGCTGTTGTAAGAACGCCTGCCAAAGTACTAAAACAATTATTGAGCTCTTGTGAAACCCCTAATGTAGGGTTTCAGTGAAACCCTAGGGGAAAAAATAATGCTCAGGCTGTTTCCTATGCGGTCCGATTTCGAGCTTCAGATTGTTTTTTCGATCTCAAAAATGAAAGCATCTGCTTATGCAGTCCGATTTTGCAAAATCAGAGCGGAAAAAATCTGATTTAAGAATCCGATGACCCAAGTCGTCAGATTTTGGCCCAAAATCCGGCGACTTGGGCCATCGGATTCTCAAATCGAAAAATGGTATGGTCTCTAAATTCAAGATGTTATCCACGCAAGCAGCACGCAGCAGAACGATCGATGAGTTGGAAGGCGACACAGCTGTAGCGACGTGTGACTTCGCGCCTGACGCGCAGTCGGCGGTCGGCGTGTCTCTCCGCGGCCAGACTACAGTCGGCTGGCACGGGATCGCGCCTCGAGACCAAGAGAAGCGCACTCAGCGCGCGCCTCCCGTGGATACGTACTCGTATTTACAGCAGCAGCAGCATCAGCAGTAGTCAGCTTGCTTGGCTCGAATGCATGCTTCTGTCAAAATACAAAAGCCAAGACAGGCTGAGCGCATTCGGCACGCCTCTTCGCTGCGAGACTAGAGGCAGTCAGCGCCAGCTCAGCGCGCTCGGCCCATCGCTTCGAGGCGCCAGACCGAAACAGTTAGTCGTCGTTTGCTCGAATCTCAACTTCAACTAAATCCGATTTCGCGCAAGAAGACTGTTTCGATTTTCCAACTACGTCGCTGAAAAATCGATCGGACCAAAATCTGAAGCTCTAAAATCGAACCGCATAGGAAACGGCCTCATGAGAATCATTTTTGCGCTTTGGTTTTTGAGAGTTGAAACATGGAATTTGGCACGGTTGTGCGTGGCGACAACACAAAACAACTCACGCCTGGACTTTGTTTTAACAAAACAATATTTCGTGCATCAGGAAGGGTCAAACTTGCCAAAAAAAATCAGAAAAAGGGTAAAATGTACCTCAAGAGCAAAACAATATATATGTTAAAAAAAAGTCCAGTCGTGAGTTTTTTTTTCTGAAGGTCATAATGCAATCCCTGCCAAATTTCGTTTCCCAATTTTCAAAAACCAAAGCGCAAAGTTTCGAAGCCGTAAAGCTCGGGCTGTCACTGGAACCAGCTCGTAGCGGACTCTTCTCCACCCTCCCCACTACGGTGCGTCTTGCACTTTTATCGCGAGAAGGGGTCAGCACTTTCTTTCCTCGTCGACTCGCGTCGAATTGTGCTTACCCACGCTATTAATACGCTCTCGGCAGTTGGTGTCTTTTGAGTAATAAAAACTCCACACGGATATTCGAACCCCGTGACATCAACGCTAGTAGTATTCGGGGCTATCTACTAGACCACAGGGGCGACCAGTATTATGTGTCCGTTGGTACGTGGTGAACGCTGATCCGTCCACTCTCGATGGGCTCCGTGCAGAACCACTTGCGCAGTTGTAGATGCTTGGTCCGTTTGAGTATCCAATTGTGAAAACGACTGAGAGTGCTCCCGTCTAATCGTTTCCAATCTCGATCCTTTCGAATCCGTTAACGTTGAGCTCACGTAGTAGGTCTTGAATAGGGCAAGCTGCCTTCATACAAAGCGTTATGGCCACCGATTCACTTTTAACGGTGCTCAATTAAGTGAGTGACTGAACTGATGAGGCCCATGATATAGGTGCTCCAGAAAGAAGAAAGATGTATCCACTTGTAGACCTGGGTTTGTCTCGGTCGTGGGCGAAACTTGCATCCACGAATGCCTGAATTTTGACGTGCCCTCTCCTGTATATGATGTCCAGTTCCTGGTGCTCTTTGAGGTACCGCAAAACGTGCTTCGCTTTTTAGGTGAGCTGTTGAGGGTTTGCTCGTTGCCCTTGTTAATGGTAGCAGCGCGTACGATATGTCCCACCGTATAGTCCTTGAAAGGTATAGAAGACTTCCTACCATTGATTGGTATAGCTTGATGCCGTCTTCATCGAGCAAAGTATCCGTTGGTTGGTCCAGTGATCATTCGGCGCCCGTACTAGGTGTGCTTACTGGATTGCAGTCCTTCAATGTGAATCGATCCAAGATAGAGCCTGTGTAGTCCGTTTGGTTGATGCGGAGTATCCGCTTGCTCCGGTCGCGTGTGATGTTCATTCCCAAGATGAGAGAGACTTCCCCCAAGTTCGTCATCGAGAAACGCGCCATAAGTTTTTCCTTGAGTTGTCCAAGGAGAATTTTGTCCGGTCTGGTGATTAATATGTCATCGACGTAAATTGTCAATAAAGCATATCCCCCCCCCATTTTGTAGATGTACATACATGGGTCACTTTTGGTGGAGGTGAAGCCGATGATCTTTATGTAATGCCTTGTTCGGGGTGAGATGCCAACCGCGGCTGGTTGTCCTCATCCCGTAGACAGCTTGCTCGAGCTTCATGACCATAGGTATTCCTGTAGTAGCTTCCAGTATCTCGTAACCTGGAGAGTGGTTTGACGAATACTTCCTCTTCGATCTTGCTTTGTAGGAATGCGCTCTTTACATCTAGCATATAGATGTCTCAGTCATGTTGCGTGCTGATGGCCATGAGTAGGCGTTGGCTTTCGATGCGGCATACAGATTCAAACTTTGCTCCGCAGCCAATGCCAGGTCGGTGACACCATCCCTGCACCACAAGTCGTCCTTTGAAGGTATAGTCGCTTTTTGCTTCGTAAACTCAGCGACTTCCTATCACGTTGTGGATTGTGGTTGAATGGTACAGCAGCCCTTGAGATGAGGTCGTACACATCGTTTTCCTTCAATCTTCCCATTTCTTGATCCATTGCTTGCTTCCATTTACCCACGTATTGGGACACCATATCTTCCTTGAAGGTGTTGGGTAGACCAATGGTTGCTGGATCTGAGCTGGATTGAATTCATGTTTGCGTGATGTATGTATGCATACTCAACGAGTGAAGCGTATTCCAGCTCGTGTGCACAACCACCTGTCGGCTTTTCGTTGTAAGGTCCCAACCGTTGCAGTTCCTGCAATTGATGTCCTTGCGTCAAAACCTCGGCTATTAACGTCGCGTGCTGGTCCTGTGGATCGTGGTGATCTTGTTAGCGGAGTGGTTGGTGGTACTGATTTTCTCTGTATAGGCGATGTCCCAGTTGGTGTTGCGTCCACTGGGCGTGGCTGATAATGATCCTGTTAAACTGGGTGCGCCCTCTGAACGGGGTGCCGGGGATCTTGGTGCACTACCCGTGCTAGCTGTACGTTCCTTCTTCTCAGATTAAGTGGATGGTGCCAAAAAGCCTTTGTTGCGTCTTGGCCTTCTTCTGGTGAACCAAGTAGTGGTAGATGCCCAAGAATATCCCAGTGATAAAACGTATTCTTCTTCTTGGAAGAAATTCCTCGTTCATCTCGAGCAGTCTGTCGTACCCAACGGGTGGTAATGCCTTGGGCAATGCATCAATGAAAGCGACGTTGCGACTATCAGTGATCCTCCGCGTTTGCGGGTTGTAAATGCGGTTGAAACGGCTGTCTTTCCCGTATTCAACCATTAATAATCCCTCCCAAGCTTTCTGCTCTAGCGTGTGTGCATGCGTCTCTTTGTGCTAGATACGCAGTGATGCAGCTCATACCGATTATACGCACTGATTACAGGTCTGGGTTCCTGCTGTGCATTTGAGAGTAGGGTGATTTTCCTCCAAGCGCCCGATGCGGAGAACGATTGATGACGTAGGTCGTTGTTTCACAGATCTCTCCCCGTAGGAATTTGAGCAGGTGTCCATTAGTATACAACACACCATGTTCATGATGGTTCTACCATCACGTTCGGACATCCCGTTGTGCCGAGGAGTGTTGGTGGCAGCAAATTCTTGCACTGTGCCTGTCTGTTTACAGAAGCCCCTGAAGTATTCCGCAGTGTATTCTCCTGTATCTCACCTTAACCGTTGCAACCTCATCCCCAGAGGTATTATGTAGTCTTGAATGAAGTACGAGAAGGTGTCTATCGCCTTATCCTTGGATCGAATGGGGTAGACTGCTTTCCATCTGTTGTGATGATTGGTGAATTTACTGATGTACTGTGAACCGTCCATGGCGTTTGGCTTGAAGCTCCCGGCGACGTCAGTGTAGACAAGCTCGAATGGGGAGGTGGTGGTGATTGTTGATGTCTTTAGGTGTTTGCCTTGTGTACTCTTTCCTAAAGCACAGGTTTTGCGAGGCGAAATGTTTCCTTCGAATGAAACCCCAGAGTCCGGTTGGTCAAGTAGCGTCTTCATACTACCCTCGTTCAGATGTCCCAGCCGGCGATGCCAAATATCAGCTTTGATCGTTGCAACGAGAGCTGATTGTGTTGAAGTATGTTTTAGCTTTGACAAACGCTCCAGGTCCAATGTGAAGAGTTGTCCATCGCGTCGCAGGGGGGAACTAATTTTGTCCTTTTCAAGCCGAGCATTGTCGGATGTAATGGTGGTTATATCTTTGCCTCGAGCTGCACCCGAAGAGAATAAATTGCGCCCAATCCCAGGTACAATTGTGATGGGTAGGGTTGTCATTCTTGTCCGGCCGTTGCTGTCGGTGACCTTGCTCCGTACTTTTCCGGTGGCAGTTCAAGTAGTGTATGCGATCATGCCGTAGTTATGACCAGTGGTGTGTCAACTCTTGCTATTCAAACATTAGTGAGTTGTCTGACACCTTTGACCAGCTTGTCGTTCACGTTATGATCCGAAGCACCGCTGTTGACTACCATCGCCATTTTGACGTTCTCGTGCGTAGATGCCGAAAAACGTTGCTCTTTGGAGGCTGCGAATGTGAAACCCATGCGATTCCCGTTGCCTTTATCTGGTGTAATCGTAGGGTCTTGTTCTTGTTGTGATATCCTGATACGCTACATGATACTGACGAGGTCGTTCTTGGAAACAGTTGTCTCGTCGCTTTATTCTTCCTGGATTGCAGCGTTGGCGTTGTGACCTCTTCCTTGAGTCTGCTGAGCTGGTGAGTCTTGCTTGTGCCTTGCACTCCACGTCGTTGTGAGGTGTTGGGTTTTGAAGAGAACACCATTCTGACTTGGTTGTCGCTCCTTTCTTCGGAAAATTGGTGTGCTTTGGTGTATTCGCGGTTTTCTTCGTACTGGTGCATCCCGCTGGAAACGACCCATTTTGTCAGATGAGTGACATTTTAGATCAGACTTGTCCCGCCTGACTGCATCAGCAGTCATTGCTGATCCTCTTCCTTTACGCCCCGACTTGTGCAATCCATGACGCACATGTTGTGCATGGTGAATTTGAGATCATCGAGCGAGAAGTCGGAGTCCTTCATCGCTTGAAATTGTATTAGCTCGTATTCGTTAGTCATGCCTGATAGGATGGTATCCATCACTCGATGCTTTGTGACTGGTTCGCCCATGCTCTCGAGGTCATCCTGCGTATAATCTTCTTGAGGCCACTTTTGACCATGTAGGATTTTGATAATTCCTGGTCGGGCTAGCTGGAGCATGGCCCTCGTAGAGCGCTTCCAGTCTTGAAACTTGCTTGGTGTTCCATCGAACTCGGGATGCCCCTGATGAGTGTCGTGATATTGGTGGGCTCCATTTTTTTACCTACACACGCTCGAAGTTGTTGTTGTCCCGTTTCCAGATGTTCGTGACTTGTGCTCCTCGAACAGCAGTGCTCTTCGTTCAGCAGGAGTCGCGACTGGAGATCTTATTCTTGTTCTTCTGGTGCTGGTCGGAATGGCGTACTTCGTTGCGCAGACCAAATTTTTCATTTCTTCTTTTTCTTTTTTGCGCCGAGCGTATTCCCGAGGCTCTTAACCTGTGGTTCTTCTGGCAGGGTGTGGTAGTACTTGGCGATAGTCCGAGAAGTCGTTCTGTTGTTGTGCGAGGTGTGCCCCCTATGCTTGTTGTGACGCAGTGTGTGTCCTTTTGGCAGTAGTGTTTCGACGTTGAACTTGTGCTGATTACACGTATAAGTAGAGCAGCGATTTATGCAATCCAATGAACAAATCACTCGAGACAAGTGATTGCAAAAATAACTAAAATATCCCGTAAATCAGATACCATTGCCCGAAGGTGGTGGTTCCGGCGTGTCGCCCTGGGTAATTTGTTCTGCGAAGGAGACTAAAGGAACCCTGAGAAGGAAATACATGCCTTGTAGAGATATATTAGTTGCTGGTCTGTCAGGACCCGTGTTTGAGGCAATTGGGGGAGAGAAGAGGAAAAGAGAGAAGACAGGAGTGACCTCGATGCGGGCTCTCTCATCCTTAAAACTTACAACAATCATGGAACCTTCAACTTACACGGAGTTAACTACAAAGATCCCACATACCCCTGGTACGCACGCAACTACAGTAGTACGTATGACTTCAAGTGGTCTGTACCACGTACCCAGATACTGACGTATCACTTCAACTGGTCGTTACCACGTACTCAGGTAATTACGCACCACTTCAACTGGTCGGTACCGCGCTTACAGCTACGTACGTATTCCAAATTGGTCCGTACCACGCCGCAAGTACGTACGTAACACTAGACTCTTCCTAGTTTAAATACGTTGATCTTATGTGTTCTGTACGCATCTCTCCAATATGTGTCTCAAAGATCCACAATGACATCCCTGGTATATATGTATGTAACTGTCATGTACTGACAATGCGACCAATCTCGACCAATATGCAGCATGATATATGTACATTGCTGCGACATTGTCTATTTGGACCGGTATTACTGTCTGCATGTACTTGTACTTATACAGCAGCAGTAATAGTACGCTACGCTTTGTGCTATAATACGATACCTACAAAAACTAACACACACGAGGCTGATGCGCGACCCAACGAAGAAACCGCGCGGAAAAGCGGTCGGCGGCGGGAGAGATCCGCCAAATAGTTCCGCCTAAGGACTATTACTTCGTACTTCGAAGTATAGGGATATTTATATCCTATGGGATGTCTCATGGGATGACATACGTATGGGATGCCCCATCATCCAATGGGACATCCTATGCATATCCTATACCTGGTATATGGGTGTCATATGGGTCATCCCATAGGTAGTCGTGCTTCTTATGGGATGCCCCATGGGATGACACACCTATAGGATGGATGTCCCATGGGACGTCCCATAGGCGGCCCTATAGAAAAGTCGAGTAATGCAGCTCATACCGAGTGGTCGGGTTGGAGTCACTACCGTTCGAAGTCCTCAGCAGAGTTGGCCTGCGTGTTGCGCACCTACTATTAATAGTATTAACCCTTTTGAGACTTGAGAGGGAAAAATTCTGGAAAAAATACCGAAAAAAAGTGGTGATTGCAGTATCGGTCACACGAAGCAGCCCAGGCTGCTGGAGTAGGGGATGCGTTTGAACTGCAACGGAAGGATATGTACGACGAGCGTGCAGCATGGTGATACTTTTACTGTTGCACGCTCTTTCTAGAAGGGTGTCAGGGCCGCACTTGTCGCGTTATTGGTCGCTACACCTGCGCCCCAAAAGGGTTTATAAAGCTGTGCCAGGAAACTCTGTGTCTTTCTGGAGGAAGAAGCCCACGCCGTGGCGGTTTTTGTGTGCTGCGTTTGTGTGCCGTGACGGGAAGTAGCGGCGGCGTGTACTGCTACATGAAGTTGCAGGGTTTCCACGCGTTTTTGATGGCCTTTGAGGAGTTGAAATTGGTGCCAAATTGTTCCCTCGCGTGGTGCTACCTTCCCGTATCTCTTGTGTTTTACGAGCTTTGGCCTGTCGTTCAACGCTTTCACGCATCGGACAGATAAATCAATTTCCACTTCAGGATCTAGGTCGTTAAGGGGAGATAGTTCCTGATTTGTAGGGTCTAGCTTAAGTTGCCGGGTGGGAGCCGTACAATATTCTGCGTACAGCCGTAGGACATGTTTCCTGGGTTGGATCTGAGCTGTGCACATCCTGTTGGATACCTCTTAACGGCAGGTTAGGAACTAGATAATCTAGATCGTGATATGTCCGACGTGCGAACGCTTTTAACCCCAGAACTAACTGCGTCCACGTTTGGAGGACAGAATACTTGGAATTAGAGTTGGATAAGCGTTGCGGTAGGATAAGGGTTACTACAGGATAAGGGTTTATGAACCCTTTTGGGACTTCAGAGGGAAACCCTGCCGAAAAAAAGGTGCCGATTACAGCATTAGGATAAGCGCTACAGGATAAGGGTTTCACCCTTCCTTAGTATCGGTCTTCAGAGGGGGGAAAAAAGGCCGAAAAAAAGTGCCGATGACAGCATCGGTCACACGAAGCAGCCTAACACACTAGTGACACTACTACTGGAGTATGGGATGCGCCCGAACTGCAACGGAGGAAGATGTACGACGAGCGTGCAGTATGGTGATACTTGCTTGCTGTTCCGCGTTCTTCCTAGAAGGGTGATAGGACCGTACTGGTCGCGTTTTAGGTCGCTACATCTTGGCCCCAAAAGGGTTAAGTGAGGAGTGAAACGCCTGTATCACCACGATATGGCCAGTCATCTACTCACTTGCCCGCGAATGGAACTCTCAGCTTCGGGTGGGGCTTTGTAAATCCAGGAAGGCTTTTCACCTTCCGGTGTGGCGGTACTTATCGATACGCGCAATAACGGATTGGATGTGTGGGCACCAAGATCGTGGTAGTACTATTAATACTATATCCTTCGAGATGCCAACGTCGTGTCTGAACTTGTTCGGCCAAAAATAACTAAACGCGTTTGTTTGTTCGCTCCTGGATAAAAAGTTCGAGCGTTGCTCGCTGGGCAAGCCGGTGTGAGCTCCTGGATAAGGCCCGAGAGTTTCTCGCTGGGCAAGCCGGCACAACGGGTTGGGGATTGTCATGTCTGAGCTCTCTTGGCCAAAAAACCCTGAGCGTGTTTGTTTGTTCGCCTTCTGGGTGAGGTTCGAGCGCTGCTCGCTGGGCAAGCCGGCATATAGCGGTTTGGGATTGTCATGCCTGAACTCGCTTGGCCTAAAACCCCTGAACATGTTTTGTGTTTGTTCGCCGGCATATCGATTTGAAATTGTCTTCTCTTAGCCAACTAATCCTAAACATGTTCGTTTGTTCGCCTCCTGGATAAGGTTCGAGCGATGCTTGTTGGGCAAGCCGGCACAGCGTTGGCGAAGGCGGCCACCATTGCCACCCGGTATTCCATCCTACGGAGGCAGGGTTTCCGTGAGGGGGGCAAGGGGCCAGGGGAACATCAGGTAGGGTCTTATGCGGCCGGACCAATTCGTGGGTGCTCTTGCGCCGCATGCAGGGTGTTTTTTTCGCCTGTTTCCCCCCCGAGGAGAAAGATCGACCAGTGCTGTATTTGCATTAATGTAATCCGTTCTTGTTGATGTTGTTGGTGGTGATATTGGTGGTGGTGGTGTTGGTGGTGGTGTCGGTGTTGTTGTTGTTGTCGTTGTCATCGTCGTTGTTGTTGTTGTTGTTGTTGTTGTTGGTGTTGGTGTTTGTGTCGTTGGTATTGGTGTTGGTGTTGGTGGTGTTGCTGTTGCTGTTGCTGTGGTTGTCGTGGTTGTCCTTGATGTTGTTGCTGTTGCTGGTGGAGGTGGTGGTGTTGGTGGTATTGCGGTTGTTGTCGCTGTTGCTATCCCTTAAATCGTCGCCATCGTCTGGTACGTGGTCACATTTGTTTTCCTCCAAGGAGGAGGATTGACGAATGCCGCCGATGCATCATTCATCTCTTGTCGTCGGGCAAGCGCGGCGTACGGTAGGGGACTGGTCGATCACCACCCACGCGCTCGTGTCATTCAGCTCAGCCCGTCGCCCTTTCACTGCATCTGCACTCGGCGTTGGGGTTATTTGCAAGGAAAGAAAAAGTCACGATTCGTAGCAAAATGGCTCGGAACGTGACGTTTGCATACAAGCGTTACGGTATCTAGCGATTCTTGATGTTTTGTCACAAAGCGTGACATCCAGTTCTTCTTGTTTTTTTTCTAAACTACCATTCGCTGTCACGATTCGCAAAAATGGGGCCATGTGTTTTTGTCAAGATTTGTGACATCCTTATTTCGTTCTGTCTCTCTTTGCCCTACTGCTCGATTGCTTTTGAGTCCCTCTTGTCAAAGCAAAAACGACTGTCACTCCTTAACTGGTCCCATTTTGCCACCACTTTCTCGCGCCGGTGTGTACCTCTGTCGCTGGTCCTCCTGCCCGTCGGTCGGTCTTCCGGCCCGCCGGTCTCCTTATCCGTTGGTTTCCTCGTCCGCCGATCAGATTTTGGACTACACCATCCAGATGCACCGCCTCCTGCCCTTGGTCGCGACGGCGTACGGGTTTCACTTCGCCGGGATGGCGTTAAAATCTCGCCTCCGCAGACTGGAAAGGGAGCACATCCACGGTGAGTTTTACGTTGCGTTGCTTTCGACAAAATAAAACATCCAACACCGTGAGCTTTCGCAGTTCGTTCGGCAACCCAAAACTTCCACGATGAGCTGATCCGCGGTGAGCTTTGCATGGCGTGCGGCAACACAAAAACGTCCGCGGTGAGCTGCTGATGTGACTCAGAGACGTTGACAGGTCTTACATACCAGCACCATGGGGTAGAGGTGCAGAGAGACTCGGGGGACACGATCACTCAAACCAGATGTATACTAGAGACCTTAATAAAGGGTACCTCATCAACATGGAGTACATGGAGAGGAAGCTCAGAGTGGACTCTCGGGGCACGATATTTCACTGCACATAGATCCCGACGTCCCGACATCCCGCTATCAGAGCTTCCATCACCCCCACTCTATGTCGCGTTTGTATATTGCTATAAGCATAAGCCAACATGAGCTATATGTCGCGTTCATCAGAGTAATTCATCTACGTACGGTGATTACTGAGTTGCGTTCGACGACATTAAAAACTCACGATGAGCTTTTGCGCTGCGCTCGGCAACACAAATCATCCACAGTAGTGAGCTCTTCGTTGCTTTACATCTACGCTGAGTTGTGTTCGAAAGCAGAAAACAGCCACGAGGCGACCTTACATTGGGCAGCGTTAAACACCCACGATGAGCTCGAGCTGCGCTCTGCAGCAAGAAACATCCACGGTGAGCTGCTGTAGCTCTGTGCAGCGTTCGACAGCGCCAAGCATCCACGGTGAGGTTTCGTTGCGTTCGACAACATAGCACACCCACGGTGAGCTGCTTTGCGCTGTGTGTAAGACATCCGCGGTGAGATTTTCGGTTCGTTCGACGACTGATAACATCCACCGCGAGCGTTTCGTTGGGGATGCAGGCTATGATACGGCTGGGCTAGCCTTATAGCACTTTTCTGCCGAACCTTTTTGTGACCGGCGGTGCTTCTCAACCTACGAACTAGCCAACAACCATTTTTGTTTTTTAGCACCATTTTTCGCTGCATACCTCGACCTGAAGGGGTTGTTCGTTCATCGGGTTGCACTTTTATTTTATCTCAAGCCCAGTTTTTTTAGCGAGGCATAGGAGCCTCCGAATGCACCCCTACGGAGGCATGGCTTTGGGCAACATGAAGGCATCCACGATGAGCTTGCGCTGCGTTTCTGCAGCACAACACACCCACGATGGGAAAAAAACATGGTTTTCTTCTCCTGCGAAAACGGTGGGGCTTTGCGTTGGCTTTCGGCGGTGCAAATCATCCGCGGGGATCTTTGGGTTTTGCTTTTGCGTTTTGGCAAAACGGAGTGCAGCTCGCTGTGTACCCGCCTCGATCTGGCAGAGGCGTCAACATATGCTGGCGAAGCTTATGGTTCCACCTGGTTGTCTTGCAGGGAGCATGTATGGTTTTTTGTTTAGATCCCATCGTGGGTTTGTTTCTGACTACCCTTCCCCCCGTAGTAGCTCACCGTGGATGTTTCGTGCCGTCTGAGCGTTTGGCCGCTGTCCCTCTCTCTTGACAACAGCAACGTCCGATTGATTCGGCTTCCCATGTTTTTTACAGGAAAGCTTTGCCACTTTTTTTTAGAAAATGTTTTGTTACGCACTATTTACGAGAAAAAATAACTAAGCGCTACCCAATGGTTGATTGGACCTGATTGGCTTAGGGTTGGGGTTAGGGTTAGGATTACTAATTAGTTGCATTTGTCTCGTACCCAGGGTGTTGACAACCATTTGCTCGAGTAAGTGTTAAAGTACTCTCACTTTTTGCTCAGTTATGTGCTTTCGGTTTCGGGGG
>JAYJME010003141.1:0-12527 GCA_036873775.1 Costaria costata | reverse complement strand
TTGGGGTGCCCAGGACCAGGCCCGGCTGCTGCTTGGGAGGGGGTGGGGCGGTGTACTGGTCCCCGAAGCTGATCGAAGAGACTCCCCCCGGCGGCGCGTGAATTCGAGTAATGGGCTTCCCCGTCAAGAAGTTTCCCGAGTTCTGGTCCACGCCCGAGGCGTACGCGTTCGACGAGAGGATGTTGGAGATCGGGGATGACGCGCCTCCCCGAGAGGCCGTCTGCGGAGTGCTGGGCTCCGTGTCGTCGACTTCCATCCACTCTTGCTTCCGCCGATTCCAGACTGAATGGGGACGGACGGCGGGCGACGGTTTACGTACAAATACGAGTACGATTTTTTACGATTGCAAACAAAAATTGCGAGTACATCTCGTATCATATCATATCGTACGATACACTTTTTGCGATTAGTTTTGATTTTGCGAGGTGCGCTTGCAGTTGGGAGCTCCGGGCAGCGACAGTCGGAGGAGCAGGTGCACAAAGTTGGAGGGGTGGAGGTAGCGAGCGTGGTCTTCTCGTGGTCATGGGGCGGAAGGGGAGGGAGTGGGCTGGGTTGTGATTGGTCAGCACAGCAGCCAATTCTTCCATCCACACGGCATTTCGATTTTGGCCCCTTCTTTCGAGAGTGCTGCAGTTCCGATCGCGTTCAAAACCAAAAACGAAAATAGACTCAGATTCATTTCGGGCATCGGCTCGCTCTACTACGAGCATAATTAACAGCTGCACCAATGCCCGATGGATGAGAAGCACCGGGTCGGCTAGCTAGCGGCGCTGCTAGGTTTCTCTCGCCCCCCGGATCGCTTTGCTTTCCCGCGCGCGTGTTATATATAAGGCAGCAGTCGTAGTCAAAACTCTCACCCATCTTTTTCCCCTTGGGTGTGGCGGGTTCGCCCGTGGAGCCCAAAGAAAGAGTCGTGTTGCTCACGTGCGAGCGGCTCATGGTTGCAAGAGATCCGCGACGCAAAGTAGTAGTTGGTAGAGATGCAGAGCGATTACGGGCGCACGGTGTCAGTCGACTGCTGGTATTGCCGCGAGGGAGTGAGGCCGTTGAAAGTTAAAATAGCCCAACCTCTGAATTTCAGGGGTAGAAAGTGATCCCCTGATCCCTTACCAAAAAGGCCTTCCATGTTTCAAGGCATCTCATTTTTCTGCTCGTCAGAGAATTTTACCGGTTGTTGGTTGTTGTGAGTTGAGCATGAGTTGTTTAGCGCCAGCAGCAGCAGCAGGAGGATCAGTAATAGCAGCGCTCTGTTTTTACGCACTCGCACTCGGATGGCACTGCTGTGTACCTAATCAGCTTGTAGAACTAGAGCTGGGGCTTCTCGTAGACCTGCACGTAGTTGTACCGATTATTGCGATGACGATCCAGCACAGACGGTAGATCGTAGATCCATCCCCACAATAAATTGATAATTTGAAAGCGTTGCTTCGTTGCCCTCGGGCAAATTTTCAAATTTTCAATTTTCAATGTTCTTGTTATACGTTTTTCTAGACACGACGATCATACTGCTGTGGATCCTCCTTCTTTTTGCAGTGCACGACTCTCGATGACGGTGACATATCGGTCAGAGCAGTGAGTCAGTCGATCACAACCACATCAACCCGATCACCCATTGATTGCAATACAGCAAGCAGCAGCACTTTGGCTAGACTTTAGCACAACACAAAAGAAAACCATTGTTTTTTGTACTGAAATTAGTGTTGGACACGCCCTCTGCCCTCTGCCTCACACAATCATCTGGGCCCAAAACGCAAGGTGTCGGGGCGTGTACGTATATCGGTATGATACACACGACGTACTCTGCTGTACCTGGTGCTTACCAGTACTTGCTACCAGTATCAAAATACGTTCGGGTGCTTTTACGACTGAAATTGCACCTGAAAGTGCAAGTGTGCAACTGACGGCTGCCGTGATATGTTAGTGTGAGGTACCAGGTATGACACGAGTGATATTATGATAGCGTACAGAATCGACATTTTTTCCCTTTATCATAGAGCCGGAAACGTTTTTTGGGGACAAAACTACTTGGAAATAGTGTCGGATACTTTTTTGGGGTAGTAAAAGGGTTAACAACGGTAGTAGTACAGTACTCGTAGTATGATAATAGTAGTAGCACAGGCCACGCGCAAACGCTTTTTTTCTGCGCAATCTACCCGGGTCTACCACCTTGCTACTTCCTCACTCTGACAGATCGATTCCCACTGCATGATCTAGATCTTTCCGAGGGCAGAACAATTTCCGGATCCTCTATGATCTAGATCATGTTGCCGGGTGGGAGTCGGATAATCTGCATGATGGTCTAGCACACGTTTCCTGGGTTGGATCTGTACGGTACAGAAGATCCTGAACATCTCAGAACGGCTGGTTTAGTGCCGAGATGATCTAGATCATGATCTGCCCGAGATGTGGAATACTTCCTCCGTTATTATTGTATGTACAGTAGTACAGTAGTATGAAGGTTATACACGTCGAACAGATCATGATCTAGATCATACCCGGTATATAGTAGATCCTAACCTGCAGCTATGATGACATGTTGTGAAGGATCTGTATGGTACAGATCCAACCCTGAAAACCTGTCCTATAGATGCTGCTGAAATTCTTGCTCTATGTAAACTTCGTGCGTACACGTCGTCGGCTGCTGGATGTTATTATTACATGCTTGGCTTGTACTACCGGCATAGTACTGTTGTACTTCCTCCCTGCTTTACTTTGCTACAGTAGTAGTATACAGTAGTATAATACCGGCATACTTCGAAGTATATAACGAGCTGTCGACAATCCCAAGTCGCAGCAGTCAGTCATGATTATAAACAAATCGCTACCCCGCCGCTTCGGGGGGGGCGGGGGCGGAACACAGCAGGTAAATTTGTAGCTTAGATGTTACACAACAGCCACAGTAAAGTAGTGGTCCTAGAGTTTCGTCGGCCGACTTTGTTCCCTTTCTTCCTTCAAGCGTTCTAGACACGGAAGCAAGTACGGCACACGGCAACAACTGTAACATCACAAACACATGAGGAGAGGTAAATGGTACCGGTACCAGGTATACAGTACTATAGCACGAGTACCACAACAACCCTGACCCCAACGACCCACCGTGACCACTAATAAAAGCGTGCTGCTGCTGTACTGCTGTACCCTTGAAACCAGCTCTAAAACCCACGCTAACGACGTATGTTTGCTGACTTCGTGCACTCTTTCGCTCAACGCCCATCCATACCTCCTGAGGATCTGGTATTATAGAGGGATCGCAGTACACGTGTCGAGGATCCAAAACACAGCAAGCACGGAAGACGCACAAACAAAAACATGCGTACCAACTAACTGCGGTACACAGAACCGATACTGCTGTCTTACCCACATCGCTTTATGCCTCGGCCATCAAAACGTCACCTACACCCCCACAGGTCCACACCATATATACCCCCCCCCCCAACGTACACAGAGCTTTACGGAAGTGTATGACACCTGGATCTCGTGAGGTCACTACGTAGCTTCACGGCCGCGATAAAGCTAAGTGATAAGCACCCGCCACCCACACACGCACCCTTCAGCGACATGACTGGCGTTTTTTTAATCGCGGTTGGTGTGTGTGCCCTTGTACACTATTAGTAGTTCTTCGCGTCACGGAAAGGATGTTCTACGAAGGAAGGCTTCCACACTGCCATACGGAAACTTTCTGGATTCTACCCTAGAGGATTACCATCCATCCACGCCCTCCGTCTCCACCAACGGTCATCGAAAGTACTCTCTGTCAACAAGTAACCCATGGAAACAGGCCCGCACCACGCTGCTGCACCTAGAGGCTACTCGTAGGGAAACTATTGCGCTGGAAGAGGGCCAGATATGGACCGATATCTAAAACCACCCCACCCACCACTTATGTATACCAGGTATGCAATATGTATTCGTGATGCCCAAACGTCGGCACTCTGTCCCCACACTCGCGAACATCGTCTACAACCGTCGAGACAACATCCGAACAAGAATCGCCACGAAAACGTCCTACTTATCTATGCCTGCCCGGCACAATGGCCGAAACAAGGCCGGCGGTCAAAAAGTCGTCGAGGCAATACTGCCTTGTTGACGTGAGGCCCTCCAAGGCGAGCTGTGGAGACCGCAACCCTCGCCGCAGTCCAACCCCTTCCCCCCTACCATGGCCCTCATATATATGTAAACCGAGCTATCAGAAGTGACGAGGTCTTGCGCACGCGAGCCCTTCTTGCATCTGCCCGGTGTCGATGATCGAATGCCTCCACGCTTTGATTGGCAACGGCGGGAATGCAACGCCTGTGTCTTGCTTCTAAGATGCAAGAGTATTCGCGGCAAAATAACCCCCCAAGTAATAGAAACACGTATTGTGCGAAGGATGTCGTCTAAGCGAGGAAGCGGCAGCTCGCACTTACAGCGCAGCATTCCGTGGAGGCGTGCATCGCGTGGGGAATGTATAAGCTCAAGATTTTACCCTCACATCTACGCAGCCCTTCCCTCCCCTGCGCTCCGTGGACACTCCATGTCTTTACCCTTCTCGGCCCACCAGCCTTCTTGCTTTGCAGTTCCATTTGCTCATCCTTACCGGGGCCAACAAACAAACCAGCGAGATATTTTGGCGCCAACTATCTCCTACCGACGAGCTCTGTTGAGCCCTTTAGAACCACAACCATTTTTTTGGGGGAAGCTAGTTGAAAAAAGTGTGGGTTGATTTTTGCAGTTGTAAAACAGCATCTGTAACATCTTCCCAGACAGCTGGCACCCGCTCGTCGAAGCAGCGACTGCTCCGCCTAGCTCAATCTTGTTTCTTGAGCGAAGCTTGTCGAGCTCCCTTCTCCCTCAAGAAGTGCACGCGGGCAATTCTCTGGCGCACCCAGTTAGGTTGCGAGGGGATGAGCATCCAGCACATGGCGACGATGGCCAGGAGGACGTGTTCGATGCCGAAGCAGAGCCCAACAATGTAACGCCCCATGCCTACCCGGAACTCCTGGTCTATCGTGCCGTTGGGCCTGTTTCAGTGCGTGGGGGCGAACGGGCGTTTGCAAACAACGTGCACCCGTTGCATCGGGTTAGCGGGAGAGACCAGAGGCCGCCGGTCGTGGGGGGCGGGTAAGCGAAAGTTCTATTAATAGTTGAGTTATGCGACAATGACCCTCCACGTTTGACGAGTCGGTACTCGGATGGTCGACCGACGGGCCAACGAACGCAGTGCCCGCAAAATCGGCAATCAAGCAGAAACCATGCAAGCACTCTACGTTGAAAAATACAGGGTCAACCATAAACAGACAGGCGGGATGACCAAATGAAAAATAATCTGCGCTAGTACCCGTTCACGAAATCGCCTCCGCCGCAAGACAAGCGGCAGACCGACAAATACCTATATGCGCAACGAGTGACCGTACGTGCGCTGGACACACACAGATAAATATTAACGTCCATGATCCGCAGGGTATCGAGCATCGGACTAACACGATCGGTGTTCTCACCCTTCCGAATCGAGGTACCACTTGGGCATCCACTGCATAAGCTGCTCGGAAGACAGCGCGAAGAGCATGCAGTTGGTGGTGACCGCCAACACCGTGGTCACGTCCATCACCTTCTGCCAGTTGCCGATGTCGCCCATTCGCCTGAGGCACGTACACAATGCACACGAAAACAAACGGGCGTCACAGCTGTCAGCTGTCTTGGGAGTGCATTCATGGTAAGTCTCTTCGCTGCCGCGATAGCGTTGCCCTGCTATAGCTTTTAAAAACCCGGCTAAATTCGAGACAAGGAGAGTCATATCGTATATGGCATGTCTTCCAACGCATTGAAACGGGGCGGAAAACACACGGCGCACGTGGGGGTGTGAGCGTTTAAACACGTGACACAAAAGGGATCACTAATACGAGGACCAAATGAATGCAGCGTTCCAATTATTTTCTTGACACTCTGCTAAAGACAACTAAGGAACACGGCAGTCCGAGGACACTTTCGAATTCAGCACCGCGTCAACAACACCACTAAAAGCAACAACACAAACAGTACAAACCAATGCGTCGAAGACAAAAATGTACTTCGTATACCAGGCACTACACAGCAGGAGCGGCAGCCTGTATCGAGACACGACCCCAACGTGGAATCTGCGGCCTGAGCATCGCCTTGCTCGTTGCATCGCCTGCATCGTGCGGTAACACACCGACGGACCGAATCGACAGCAATTGATTGACCCGTCGAGATCGCACCTAGGCACCGGGCGCTTGTACAGGAACAAAAGCTTGAACGTGTCTGCCTTGATCTCCAAGAACGTCGTCACCAAGCTGGATTTCACGAAAACAAAAAAAACGACGAGACACGGGTCAGAGCAAGTAACCATCGCGGGACACTTTGCCAAGCACGTGCGCTAGCCATAAGGGTCCAAAACAAGCGTATGGCAGGTACTTATGCTGAAAGGGTTAACGACGGGCCCTCACACGCAACAAGTGTCAGCGTTTTGCACCCGTCCAAACAATAGCGCTTCCCCGGATAAAGGGCGAGGACGAAGATAGATGTGCTGCTGTCGCCGCTGGTTCAACACGAAGGTTCGGGTTTCGAGACGGGGAGGGTTAAGTCCCAATTTCCGCGCTGCGAATTGGTCTGTTCTATCGAAGCTGTGCATCACTGGCTAATTCAATTGCCGGTTTGGAGGAAGACATGGCTGTTGTCCTTCGTTAGAGCAAGGCAAGATTTGGATACCGCCCCTCCCGCTGGGGATACACCGACACCGCTGTGGTAAGCGCTTCCTCGACTTGGCAACGAGCACTTCCCAAGTACGCGGGCGAGAAGGAGGAACAACCGGACAACACAGTTGGAAAGCAAGCACATGAGGTAAACATCGCAACAGCAACAGCAACAGCAACAGCAACAGCAATAGCAACAGCAACAGCAACAGCAACATAATATAACCGCGCAATCCTAACCTGATGGTAGCAGCCATAGGGAAGGCCGACGCGAACAGGCTCATGTAGCCGTACTGGATCACCATCTGTCGTAGCGACAGGGAGGGCGTGATTGGGCGAGCGCGAGAGGTTACGTGACTGGCAGAACAGTAAAGCTCAGCACAAAAAGAGACACAAGACACCCTCACAATTTGCGTCGAGGCTGGACTAGTGTTCTGTGAGCTGGCAACTCGGGTGTGAGCAATCGCTCCTGTTGGCGAGCCTTTGCGTACAATAAATCCCGCCAACCAGAGAGTTGGTCGAATGACCGTTGGCGACGCGCGCAAGATAAACTGAAAGGTGCTGCCTATAAACCGGAGAAGCGAGCACAGTCCATGAAACGCATGGCAGCGACGCGGCTTGGGGGCTTGTTGGATGGGCCCCGCCTCACAGACTGCATATTCACTGCTAAATGCACCATGAACCACATTGAACTTAGCAACAGAGCCACACCGCTCTACACCAATTCAACTCGGCTACATGATCGCTCCAAGTTTTGATTACCGGAAACAGAAGCTGCAGTGTGCTGGGGTGTTTTACATCGCGGCACTACTGTACACGCAGCAGAATTATCAAGGGAGCATGGGCGAAAGGACCGTGTCGCATTGTGGCAACGCAGCGCGTACTCGACAAGAACAAGATCAAAGTAGCATCAGCAGAGGATGGCATGAGACGCCCAATCAGCGGTAGCCAGAGCGAAGGGCAACCGTGACCGGCGCTACTACATACCGTAACCATGCGGTCATGCAGCGTGCAGTGCCGTCCGCAGAGGCGGGCTTTCGGGCCGCCTCGATCGAAAAAAGTAGTCCAGCCCTGCGCGACAAACCCCGAGAAAACTCTCTACATCTACTACAAATAGATAAATTCGCTCGTTACGGCGGTGGCACGGCTGCCGGGCGACGATTCAAGGGCCCAAACCAACGTCCACGGCTACGGGGGTGCAGTTAACTTTCCCGAACTCAGCCGGAGGGCTGCGACAGTGATAAGGAAAGGTTGAAGAAGCGCAACTATGGCAAAAACGCTCGCCTCAAGGTAGTCGTCGAACGAGTCGTATTCTTCCTCCTTCATCTGGTCCGCCTCCGAATCACCAGGCGCCTGCCGTTACAATAGTATCAATGTCAACAGTATGAAAGAGTGTCGACACTGAGTATTCGTATCAATATGAATAGTATGAAAGGATGACAAAATTGATGGGAAGCACTCGAGGCACACCCCAGGACGTTCACACACGCAACAATACAAGCATCGCACAGATCACGATCTACATCATCTAGGTCCTAACCTGCCGTTAAGACATGCTGTGCGGGATTTGTATAGTACAGATCCAAACCCAGGAAACATGTGCTAGATCAAGCAGATCCTCCGGCTCCTACCCGGCAACATGAGCTACATCGCACAGACCAGGAATATGTCTGCCCTGAAATACACAGATAATTTAGTGGGGATCGGTGATATGTCCAATGTGCGCAACATCGTCGTGAAGGAACGCGGCCCAGATCTTCGACAGAGGCCACGCGGTCTGTTAAATTCCGAGCGCTGACGCCGTACGGATATGTATTGCATGGAGTGTCCTCATCGGCGTGGGGGTGAACTTCGAATCAAAACCCAGCTGGTCATTTCATTGCCCATCTACGCCAACCCGTGCTGACACAAGTACTGCGGTATCATCTGCTATCAGAAAAATTACCCGGAAAAACTAGCGATAGATTATATCATAGATTGTAGAGACAGGAGGTATACAAAACGAGAGAGACATGGTGTACGTAAAATAAGCTGTGATACAGGAAGAAAGTGACGGCGGTCATTGCCTGATTCATCGACTCACCGTCTTGGACGTCAGGACAGCCAGCCGCCGCTCTGCGTTCGCCTTCAAGACGGTGCCATCCCAGCTGAACGTCTGCACAACCAAAAAAGCAAGACCAGGGTGTGTCGAAACGATGTTTAGAGCACGACACCCCTCGCTTGTCGGCAACTTAAACCTAAACGAAGATCACGCCTTCGCGACAAGACGGAATGGTTTCCCTTACAGCCAATACGCATCACGCACTGGCGCTCAAAATTTGAAGGCCGGCACTTTTTGCCTAAATGAAAACCCTTAGACTAACCGACATCGTAAAACAAAAGACAAATTAAAAGAAAAAACAAAACACCACCGAACAAGGCCCGCACCGACAGTAGTCTCGAGCGCAGAAGCGAGCGGAGTAACGGACCGCATGACTCTCATTTCAAACCATTTACCCGACAACGGGACCTCGAAACATTACATGTTGCCGTTCTCAAGCAGAGTTGCAAGCTACCCGATTGACGAGGCGCGAGACGCAGAGGTCAGGCAGCAGCCGTGTAACGGAAGTTGATACCACCGATCCCCCCCCCCCCCCCGCGCTTTCCTCTAAGGGAGGGAACATGCCCTGTTTCAGCCATTCCTTTGGGGGTACGAGGCACTTCTGGGTCTCAGCAATCGCAAGCAACCAAGCGCAAGCAAGCGCCCAGGTCACACCAAGCCATACACAACATAAAGACGGGGGGGAGAAAATACCACACCGGAAGGGAACAGACCACACGTGACGCAGCGCGGGAGGGGGGGGGGGTCGCGAAGGGACGCTGGTTTCGATTAGCAACTACGGGCTCATGCGCGAATATTGGAATTGCGATCTCCAGGGTGGAACGTACCGCCAAATGCACTCCTATACTGTAATGATCACAATTGTTGTCACCTCCTATAACAAGCACTGTTCGGCTTATACCAGACTATATCGGGACAACTAGACGAAAACGCGGGGCGCCGATCGAAGCCTCCGTCGTCCGCGCATCAGCGCACCTGCATGATCAAGGGCACGACACACTCTGTCAAGATGCGCCTGATGGAGTCCACCGTGAAGAGGGAAACTAGCTCGTTCCGTAGCTTGAACATGTCGAACTGCTCGCCGCACAGGGAAGCGAAGTCGCAAAGGCGCGACAGGTCAATGGCGTCAGAGGGTTGTTCGTGACACGCAGCATGGCACGCCATTGAAATCAGACCGCATCCCACCGCACGCACGGAATGACCCAAGGACAGTAGACTAAACGATTATTATACGTGCCAGGCCCACTACATAATCGTGCCAGCAAGCTGCACGAAACGTCTCTGAATCTACCGTTCCCACGGCACCAGGGTCAAAATTGGCACACGGCGCATATTTAAATGTGGAAGAGTGGTGGGCTTATTAACCCTTTTACTACCCCAAAAATGATCCCACACTATTTCCAAGTAGTTTTGTTCCCAAAAACGTTTCCGGCTCTGAAGGTTCGAAGCTTCGTTTTTACCCATCCGCCGGAGGACAAAAAAAAAAAACGTATCAGTGATGATATGAATATATGCACGCCTCTGCACTTAAATCCCCACCCGCCCTCTCTCGCTTGGTGCGATCGCGTTTGCATTCCGTCGAAAAACACCAACCACGCGCGATGACGGGGAGGGCGGCGGTGGAACCGTGACTCATCGTGTGCACGCGTCAAGAATTCGCCTGTCGACGTTACGCACTGATAAGCTGTTTACTCTCGCTTTCGTACCCTCACAATGGAGTAGGGCACGCCGCATGAAACCGCCGGAAGCCTCTGATAGAGCACCACGAGGTGACCCGTACAACAGCTAAAAATCTTGCGATCGTACCCTCGAGAAACAGCGCGTCTGGCAGTCCGAAACCTCGAAAAACAAAATCGAAACGAGAACCAGCGTTCACACTACCAAAGAAGCTCCGCAGTAGATCGGTAATTACTTGGACTTCGAGTGGAGGCATTTTGGGTGTACAGCAGTATATCCCACCGCTTACAAACAACGTGGTGTTTAGCATCACAGAAACGCGAAAATACCTGTACAAACGCGAGGTAGAAGAGGGAGATGTAACTGTCGAACGCCTCGAAGAGAAACCTCTTGATCATGAGGTTGTTTTGGTACTCCTGCTCTCGCGATGGGTTGGTGTTCGTGGTTTCGTTGTCGTCGTCGTTGTCGCCGTTGTCGTTTGTGTTGCCGTTGTTGTTGCCGTTGTCGTTGTTGTTAGTTGTTGTTGTTGTTGTTGTTGTTGGTGGTGGTGGTGGTGGTGGTGGTGGTGGTGATGATGATGGTGGTAGGTGGTGTTGGTGACGGTGGTGTTAGGAACCGTTGGTAGTGGCGTCGAAACCGATGTTGGCGCGTCCCCCATTTGCCGCCCGAAGAGGAAACCGGACAAGAAAAACAAAGAGAAAACACGAAGAACCGCAGCAACAAACCAACAGCAAGCGGAAACAGCGACAAGCACGACAAATGAGGAAAGGAGCAGACCGAGCGAGCAGCCGAGTGAGCAACACGTGCACCGATCGCGTGGTACCCGAAGGCAAGTCACGGCACGCATCGTACAACGTCGACACCAAACACCGCATCAAGCCATACACAACGGACACAGAAAAAGAGCGGTCCACCCCTTCCGCTCGACCAAGAGTCACCTGCACCATGCCGGCCACGAAGACGCCGCATGCTAGTGTCAAATGTCCTTTGATGTCGGCCGAATACAGCAGTACTGACCCTCGCCAATAATAACCCACGACCCGAATTACAGAAAGCGGTGGAGGACGGACTTCCTCACACGAAGGGGGCCAATCTGTTGCCGTCATGAACACCTCGTACCTCTTCGGTGCGGTGGTTTTCCCTCTCAGTAAGGCGAGTTGCCACCTTCCGGTAAATCTTGTTCCACGTTTGGATGAAAATCACGTGCACGATGGTGGCCCCCAAGCTGGCCGGGACGTAGCCGGCGTAGTAGCCCTTGGAGTCAAATACCTTTTCCCGGGTAAAGAAAACCGGACCGTAGGGAGGGAGGGAGGGGTCAAGCGCTGGTCCCACCTCGTAAGGCCAGATGTTCTAAGACGTGTCCTAGAAAAAATCTGAATCCGTTTCCCAGCAAGCGGCCTGTCTTAATCCCTGCCAGGGTATGTTGCAGCTTCGCACGTCTTAGCTTCGTCTTAGGGTCATTTTTAAAGACCGAATGAAATAGAGTTTTGTTTTGCTGTTTTGACGACCCTACTAGAGCAAGACTTTCCGGGAAAACATAAAAACCTTCTAACGAACTACAGTAGCACCCTCCTCGTTGGTGCCAGCAGATGAAACGCAAGAATGAGGGCCAGGAAATATGGCACGAAGCATATTCTTTGGAAATGGTAAACGAGCAGGCTATATCGCTCGACCCTCGAATTCAGAATGCCACTACCTGGTCTACGAGGCACCCCTCTGTGCATTATTCCTGTTTTTTTTGTATGTTTTCTATCTTTCCTGAGGTATTCTTCTACTCCAGATTTATTGGAGCCTGTCCTGTGACCACAGCCTTGATGTTAACGACGAGTTAATGTGAGAGCAACAACAACAGCAACAACAACAATAACACCACCAACACCAACACCAATACCGACAACAACAACACCAACACCAACACCAACACCAACACCAACACAACACCAACACCGACAAACAACAACAGCAACCACAACAACAACAACCACAACAATAACAACAACAACAACAACAACAACAACAACAACAACAACAACAACAACAACAACAACAACAACAACAAC
>JAYJME010003140.1:0-12529 GCA_036873775.1 Costaria costata | reverse complement strand
ATCGTGACGGAACGGAATAAAGGTTATCTTCTTCTATCTCTCTGAACAATCAACACACGTGAGTGGCAACGCGACGCACCTCGTAGGCAAACCTGCAGGGGATACCTCGTGTCCCCACCTTGATCTTAATATTTGTGTACAGAGTTTCACGAAGAAAATATTCGAAGAACTGACAGCGTAGGATCGATATCATAGGGCCAGTCTATACGAGAAACTTTAAACTTTGGAATTTAATTGAATTTGTCGAGTTGCATTGAAATTCGTGAAAATTGCATTCATTCCTCGATAGGACCCAAAGTCGTATTTTATTTCAAGTCAATTCGACAAATAAATTCCAAAGTTTGAAGTTCCTCGTTAAGACTCGTCATTTACATCATAGTTCACGCTCAAAATCGATTCTACGCTGAACCCATACGAAGTATATATATACCGGGCGAAGCCATCATTTGGCACGTTTACCGCACAGATGTCCAACTGCTGTTGACCACGCTGTTTTGAGAGGTACTCCTTCCTGCCGAACGCTTAGATTTTGTTTTGTTTTGTTTTTTTGGCCGGAAGTTTGGGATTCCTAAAGACCCGAATAAAATAAAAAAAAGTATATATACATCTGGAAAAAAAAAGAATAAAAACCCCATCGACCCATGCTACGATATAGAGCCACTTTCTTTCTGAGGGTCTTCACTTTAGGATCAATATCACACCCGAAAACTGGTTTTGAGGAAACTGGAACGGCAGCCCGATGAGAAAACCCATGGACTAGCCATTTAAAGAATCATACTGTTAAACAAGATTGACAATCGGACGATTTTCGGTTAAGGAGGAGCTCCGTCATTTAGAGAACAAAAAATAGCCAAAAAAAGTGCAACCTCTATCTTACCACGAGTCCATCTGTTAAAGACTCGGCAGGGGCACATTGAACACGTTTATGTGCCAAGTTTCCGGGTTTAACTCTCAAACACGGCGTGGACATTGGACTCTGAAGGAATTTGGTGCTTCGTGTGTGAACCAGCTTAGATAGCAGATACATATTTTTCTTCAGATTTGTTTTGGGAGAGGTCTTGCAGCTCCTCAAATGAGGAACCTCAAAAACATAATCATGGAACAACGCCTCTATCGTGGCATGGGTCTTTGTGTCATAAGAGACCGTATTATCAGAAATAGGGGTATCATTTCCTTCCGACAACATTTAATAAATAAATAAAAACGTCGGTCACCTGTGAGATCGAGGATTTCGTCGAACCTCAACTTGGAAAGCCGCGTGGGATACTCCTCGATCGCGCGTGCTACGGGCTTTGTATGACCTAATGGGGGAGGTATAGTCCTTATTGGGGGGGAGAACGTCTACCGGCCATGGAACTCGGGAAGCGTACAAAGATTGGCCGTGGGCATGTACGATTTCATCAACGATATATAAAGAAATGCTACATACCGATATCATACATGTTGATGGCCAGTATCCCCCCTCCCCCCCCCCAATCTTCGTTATTACTAATACATGATCTACACCACATCAGCCCCACAGTTATCTGACTCTGCTTCCTTATGTATCATTCACGAAATCATGCATGCCCACGCCCAACGTTTGTACACCACCCGAGGTCCATGGATGTTAAACCTTCTTCCCTTCAATAATGATACTATATATTCCCCATTAGGTTACACAAAACACGTAGTACGCGCGATCGAAGTAACCCACGCGACTTGCAAAGTTGATTTTCGACGAAATCCTCGATCTCACAGCTAGCTGACGTTTTTATTAGTTTATAATAAGATAATCTATTATATTTTACTGGGAACAGAGTCAGATACCTCTGGGGCTGAAGGGGTGTAGATCGTAGAGTAATAATGAAGATTGTGGGGGGGGGTGTTTTTTACTTTCAACATATATGACACCGGTACAAGTGTCGCATGAATTTTGCTTTCACGTTTAAATTTATTTTGAACACCAACAATATTACCACAGCTCTAGTTCTGGTTTTTCATCCTCTTCAGAATTTTAAGCAGTTTCAGAGTTTGTTTAGCACCCATCGCAATAAGTGAAAGGAGGAAACAAAGTAAAGCAGACATGTTCGGGGTGGGGGTCGCGGGAGCGGGGAGAGGGAGAGGGGTTGAACGGCACTAGGTGCAGCATGAGCTCCAACGTCTTCGAAAACTCACAAACATTCCCCGAAAGACACATGCCATACGATAGTGGGAGGCGGGCGGGGGGGGGTGTTGTTCCATTCTCTTTGTTGGTGCTCCTCAATTGGGTGGCTCTATGTCTCCACCAGGATGTTGGCGAACAAGGTGAGCCCTTTCATCGATGAGCATATATATCCCATAACCAGGGCTTGACCCATGCTACGATAGAGGTGTTGTTCCATGATGTTTTTTCCGAGGCTCTTCACTTTAGGAGCTCCATATCACACCCGAAAACTGTTTTTGAGTAAAGTGGAAGGGCAGGCCGATGAGCAAACCCATGGACTAGGCATTTAAAAAACATATTTCTACACAAGAATGACATTCGGACAATTTTGGGTTAAGGAGCCCCGTTATTCAGAAACAAAAAACCCAAAAAGTGCAAACTCTATCGTAGCATGCGTCATATGTCACTCGGGTGACGTGAAGTCCTCGCGTCCCGCTGGTGGCACTGCCGCAGACAGCGGGGCGGGAGTTGACTTCGTCCCCTACTGCGCCGACGCCTCCGGAACAGCCGAATTTGTGGTACGTACCAACGTATGCCGCACCACCGGGTGTTGCATCGCCCCCTACCGCGTCGACGCCGCTGCCTTTACCGCATGTTGGTTTTCCGCCATTACCTCCACCGCCGACGCCTCTACCGCCTGTTGGGTTTCCGCCGCCGCGGCCGCCGCCGCCGCCGCCGCCGCCGCCTGTCGAATCTTCGTCTGCTGGACGTCGCCTGGAGCGTCGCCGGTACCACGACATGTGGTTCAGGAGCGGGTTGGTTACGGGGATGTGCGGATGTCGGGGGGTAGAAGAGGTCAGAGCAGGCTTATCCGCGAGGTAGAGATCCTGACGCCGGGTGACTCTCAGTCACTATTTTTGGAGCATGTCGTTGATGGGACGGACTGCGTTCTTGTCAATGGTGGCAGACCACGAGGACATCGAAGAGGTACTCCACGACGATCGGCCGCCTCACGACCCCCCCAACCTAGACGACTACCAAGCGAGTGACCTCAAGACGAGGTATGCTGCGGCCACGGCCTCGGGGAAAGCCCCGATCTGGTGCGATGTCGCGTGAGGTTCTCGGTCTCCTGGACGCGGAGACGTTCGCGGCGGTGGAGGAATCGCAATCAGTGGACAATGTCTTCAACTCGATGTGGGTTTTGATTTGAAGAAGGACGAGCTTGGACATATTGTCAAGTTCAAGGCGAGGCTGGTGGCGCGGGTATTTAAACTGCATGACGGGATTGGCTTTAGCTATACGTTTTCCTTATCGGTTTGTGACTGTTGTGTGCGTTTGGTTGAGTGCGATAGTGTATATTTTGGATTTTCGAATTGTGGCATTGTGATGTACAGCAGCCGTTCGTCCAGCCAGGCGTGAAGGACAATGTTTTCATGCGAATGTCAGAGCGCTGTGGATGTTTGCCCGGATAAGTGGTTCGATTGAACAAGAGTCTGTACGGCTTCAAGCAGGCGTCATGATCGTGGCACGCTCACTTCACTGCTTGCTTGACGAAACTGAACTTCCAGCAGTGCCTTAAGGACGCCCGTGTTTTTCGTCTGGTGGAGGAGAGGCGTGTAACTATTACTGCAGTGCTTCACGTAGATGGTCTATTTTCTGTGGGACGCAAGAGGAGTAGATGTGATAACTTCTGCGAAGACTTGGGCCGGATGGTACCCGTGAAGAATCTAGTTGAGCTGCTTTGGTACCGTGGTTGCCAATTATCCAGGGACCGGCTGACGGCTCACTGACGGTTTTGCAGAAAAGGTTCAACGATTCGTTATTTGAAGAGCGTTCCGATGCCTATTAGACTAAAACTTGTGGTATTCAGGAGTCCTTCTACGATAGCCCCCCCAACTTATCGCCGGTTTTGAAACCAGCTCCCGGCCGTATCTCCTGAAACACGGCGGCCCTGGCCTCCCCGACGTCATCGTTCGATCTGGCCTCCCCGACGTCATCGTTCGATAGTCGTTCGCAAACAGGAAATTATTTGAAGATAAGTTTTTTATAGCGTCCTTCCTCGTGTCGAACAGCCGTGAAGCATTCGTTTAAGAAAACCGCTGGTCTTGGGGGGGAGGCTATCGTAGAATCACACTGAGACAGGATGAGCCCCCGTGGGGACCCAGCTTTTTCGTGAGCTGATTGGTGGCCTCGTGATGTGGCAGGCTGCCGAGACACGGCCAGGCATTGCGAACGCAGTACGGGCGATAACGAAGTATTGTGATGGCACGAACGAAAGGTACACTGGATGACGGCACTAAGCATGTTATTGTAGGTTAAGGGGCACGAGTGGGACGGGATTTATTTCCAGCGATGATTGATGGTCGGATTGCTGATTCAGGTCTTTGCCAATGCAGCCTACGCGAGCAAGGCACCTGAAAGGGGATAGGTTTCGGGGGGAGTGATCACGTGTCGGGAGTGCTTGTGTCTGCTAGTCTTCTAGGACTCAGAAGTGCGTTGCGCTGTCCACTACAGAAGCCGAATACGTAACGATGGTGGAGACATATTAACGCAGCAGTCGTTTTCTCTGCAGCAGGATTGGTGTTTTATGTTGCCAGGAGTGGGGACACTGTGTGTGCCGGTGTTGAGGATATCCAGGGTGCTGTGCAGCTCGAGCGAAACCTGGTGATCAAGTCCAACTTCAATCAAGCACATCGGTGTGTGCCATCCCTTCTTGAGGGAGTTGGTTGCGGAGGGAACGATCTTCATTATACACGTGCGGTAGGCATAGCTATATGATGATTGTTCTACGAAACCGTTGAGCGTGGAGACCTTCCAGTACCATGGCAACTTGGTTATGAACATGGGGTGGGTGAGCCTTTGCTTGGTCTGGACTGGGCATTTGACGACTAATAACTAATCGGTAGGCGGCAAAACCGACTAGCTCACTTTAGTCGGCAAGTCGGTTGGACAGTTTGAGCCTCATTTCTTACATCCAATTTCGTATTTTTAACCGAGCCTAAACTTTCGTAACAATATACCATCTCTCAAGTGCGGCCTTTAGCTGTACGCCATCCAATCCAGCAACAGAAGGCTGCAACCATCTGGAAGCCACCTGTCAATATCCACGACGAATGGCGGAGAAAATATGTATCCGTATTCAACAAGCCTTGCTACAATTGAGGAAACCCAGTAAGTCGGGTAGGCGGCACCTCCGTTTCACGACTGACTATTAGACTAGTCCGACTAATAAGTAGTCGGTGGCTTAAGTCGTGCAGATTCACAGGTCTACAAAATAGATAATGAAGATCAGGGGAATTGGCGTGTTCTATATTGTCAATACGTAGAGCCCGGTAACTACTCATACGTCTCTGGGAATAGTAACATGGTGCATGTTTGGAAATTTGGACAAACCCTACGTACTACCTGGAAATTTGGATAAACCCTACGTACGTGCGAATTTTGAAATGGACGTGCGAAGAGTGATGTGAAGAACTGGAGGTGCCTAGACCTTCTCCTACGGATTGGTTTGTAAAACCTAAAATTAAAGACATTTTCGAGCCATGTCCTGACCCAATTTGTTTAGATTGCTTTTGGACAGCGAGTTGTGACAAAAACTATTACCAGGTACCTGATACGGTACAATATAAAACAAAACGTGAGCCGTGAGATCGAGGATTTCGTCGAAACCCAATCTTGCAAGCTGGGTGGGATACTTCGATCGCGCGAACTACGGTTTTTATGTAACCTAACGGGGTGGATGTAAAGTCCTTTTTGAGGAGAAGAAAATCAAACAGCCTTAGAACTCGGGAAGTGTACCAATATTGGGCGCGGGCATGTATGATTTCATGAATGATACACAAGGATATATAGTCCTTTTCGAGGGGAACATAGTCAGATGGATATCTGTGGGGCTGAGGGCGTGTAGATCGTATAATACTAATGGATACTGTGGGGGGGCGGGGGGGCGGGCGGGGGGAGGCTTTATATACATATTATATTTAGCATGTCTTTTGCTTTTTTTTGCAAATTTAGTTTAGCCCCAATAATATTTTCATGCAACAGGGCAGCACGAGGAACACGGTAATCCTGTTTTATCGTACGTACGCGAAAGTGCCTCCGATCAAATTCGATTCTTCCCTAGACTACGTACGGGTGGTCCAGCTGTTCGCCGCACCGGAGCACGCAGCGCAAGAAGAATTGTACCTGGTGGTTGTCGGGATGAGCGAAAATAGGACGTGTACGCTTCACGCTAGGAGACGTGTCGGTAGCAGTTGTCGTTTGGTATTCGTTCGTCAACAATCACCTCTTGTCTCAGGAATCGACTGCCCTCGTTTTCGACTAGACAAGTTGTGCTAACGCTTAGAGATTGCCGCATCAGTCGCAGCGACTGTAGCTGCAAGGAGAGAGGCAAGCCTCTCGTGGCTGACACCATCACAACCCGATCACATCGACTCCGGCTGATGCCTGAGCCACTCGCGAGCAGGTATAGCGTGGCACAGCAAGCAGCAGAACACTCTTTCCTTGCGTGGCAGACGGATGCGGCATATGTACCAAACCACCTGCTGTTTTCTGTACATTTGAATGCGTGTTGCAGCGCATGACGTGGGAATGTCCGTGACCATGCAAATCCGATCGCCAGTGCCGATCGCGATGTTGATCGAAAATGGCAAGGTTACGTGCGGTAAAAGCCCGGACGGGATAATGTGGTCCGGACAGGAACGGGACGGGGCTGAAACCAGAATCCCGAGGGCATTTCTTCCCCGACCTCGATTTCCCGACCATTCCTGTCGTTGGTTTCAGTACCCCACCCTCTACCGTCCCGCTGTAACGCGTCTTGTTCCCGTCCGGACTCACGCCGTAAGGTGAGGTGCCCCCCAGACACTTCTCGTCCCACCGTCTGCCCAGTTGTTCCCATCCCATCGCGAGGTAAGCACATATTGCAGCAGATGTCCCCACACCATCGACCACCGGTGTTATCCCTTCCCCCATCATATCATATAACACCACCGGTACAACTGGACTATCGGTATATGCCACTGCTGTATGCGAGGAGCTTGGAGAGACTATACAGCACAGTACATAATTAACAGTAATAAGAAACAGGGTAACAAAAACATCAGGTTGATATATATATATATACGAAGTATATATACAAAAACATAAGAAAACCGCGAGGTTGACCCTCCGCCACGACATAAGAAAGGCCCCATACCCCCGTGGGGCGATGTCACGACCCCCTGGGGTCACCCTGCTGCAGGGCCTGGTGGCCGAGAATAACATACTTATATTTTTATATGTTAAGCTTTTCAGCGAACGTAGTTTTCAATTTTGACCGGGTACTCTGTACAGCAAGAGTACTCGTTGACGATATATATATATTATATATATATATATATTGTTGGCGACATTTCTGGCCAGCGAAACTATGAAAGACGGGCTCAATAAGAAAAAGGCCGACTAAAAATGAGTAGGTGATCCATGCTGTTTCTTACTTCCAAGTATGAATTTTACAATAATAATAGGTGTCCCCTTTGTACCCGAAGAAGACTTTGGTTAGATTTAGATATTTGAAGCCGTTTGGTCTCCAGCCCGCGCTGTTGTTGTTCCCGATCGTGTTCCCAACCATTCCCGACTGCTTTCCCCGACCGTATTCCCGACGTTCCCCAAACGTTTCCCGTGCCATCCCTTTCCACGAAGAAATCATATAGTCCCATCTATGTTCGCGACCGTTTTCCTGAACCGGCATCCCGATCCGTTCTCCGATCATTCCCCGCACGGCCATAATATACCGCATTCTCGTCCCATCCCGTCAACCAAATTTCTTCCCACATTTTCGTCTCCCATTCACATCCCGCGGTAAACAAAACGGGAAAGTTTTCCCGTACCTTCCCGTGGGAACACCAAACAAAAAATCCTGCCTGCGGCGGGCAAATCGTCACTGCGTGCTTAGTGATGGGGACTCCATTTCCGAGTGGAAGCCGTCTCAAAAAGTATCAATCAGTCGAAGCATTCCGCCGACATATTCCCCAGGTTCGGGTCCTCCATAAGATTGAAAAATGTATTTGGGGCCCGAAAACGTCAGTTTCGATTATCAAAACCGTTCCATAAGAGACGGCCTTAAAATACGCCGACAAAAATGAATACACGGCTCACGCGCGTCATAAACTGAAAGACTGAGAAGCGGTGTGAGAGGCGCGCCAAGTACAAATTAGCTCCATCGGCACCCAAATGTTTATTGACTAGTTGTTTATATTATGGTGGTCTTACCCCCGGGGAAAGGAGGTTTCAAAACAACCAAGGCTTTCACGGGATTTAGAAAACGGGACCGAGCGGGACGGGACGGGACGGGAAATTATTTGACTTGATTGACGGGAAAAACAATGAAGACGGGATGGTAAAAATGAATAACTAAAATCTTGGCGCGGGGCGGTATGGGACGGGACAGAGAATATAAACAATGTCAACGGGACGGTAAACCACAACGCTTAATGTTTTTCACGACGGCAAGAGACTGTATACACAATTTGTGCCATGGGACGGGACGGAAAATACATGGTCTGTCCGCCGGCCATGACCCGACGCGCTATACCATCAATACCGTCCCGTCAACATACCATGAAAAATCTTTGGCATCCAACTCAGTGAGTTTTAAAGTTGACCGTGCGGTAGATTCATAACCGGTTATCGGACCGATGCCTTTGGAAACACGTCGTTCGTTAAAGACCTTTCCCTCCAACCTTACTACGACGTATAAAAAAAACAAATAGAAAAAGGCAATCGGCTGAAGATTCTCTCCTAGCGCGGCATGCCGTGTGAAAAACGGGATTCTTGTGACCAGCCCACGGTTGACCCGTTTTGTATCGGGCAAGCCCAGTTCAAGGGGGTGACCGCCCCGAAAGAATCATGAGGACCCGTGCTCTAGGGGGCGAGACGCGACTCGTGGTATCCCCCGTTCTTCACCCAAACCCGCAAACAAAGCTTGACTTTTTGCCACCGAAGAGGAATGGGGATTTTTTTATTTCCCGTCGTATGTTGTGTTCTCTTCATTAGCGGTCGACTATTGTTTTTTTGTCAGACCCAAACAATCCGGCGTCCTTCACATGTCACCGGCTTTGCTGCGAACATTGTCAGCCCCTTACGAGCGCGACACGTCTATATTTCATGATGCAGTCGACTGGTTGGTGGTGCTGATACGGTTTTGTTGTGTGTTTCTTCTCCACATCAACCCGTTCTTCTAGTCGCCGACATCCGGCACACCCATTGTCCGTGCTGATTCTTCACCCTGCTAGGTAGGGGGTACACGCTCTGTAGTCACAAGCTACGACACAGAGAAATACTGCATGACAATCATGGATTGGACAACGCACCGTCATGTCATCGTACTGGGTACGACAGGCACTACCTACACAACCGACATGCATCGAAAGAGAGAAGGTGAAATAAACCAGCGAGAACGAAACAAAAAGAAGAAAGCAGAAGAAGAGAAGAAAGAATAAACAGTAAAAATATAACGAAAAGGAATAAAACAATACCAAGAGGACAAAACGAAGAAGCAACCCAGACGGAAAGGAGAGCCACGACTCGGGAGCATATTGCCTTAGGCAACATAAATAGCAAGTAAAGAGACTGCTGCTGTGCTGCACCAGTATATCATATCAATTTTCAGCACCACCGCGTATAGTAGGGCTGTGAGTCGGCGGAAATGTCTGATGGACAGTTTGAGCCGCATTTCTCAAATCCAATTTCGTATACTTAGTATTTGGTTCAAAACCGACCGTACACTTTATTAACAATGCACAATCTCTCAAGTCCGGTACGCCACCCAATCCAGCAGAAGGCTGCAACAATCTAGGAGCCACTTGTCAATGTCCTTGACGACTAGCGGAGAAAATCTGTATCCGCATTCAACAAGCCTTGCTAGAATGGAGGTAACCCATTGAGTCGGATGGTCGGCACCTTCGTTTCACGAGTGACTATTAGTCCGACTAATAACTTAGGCGGTGAATTAAGTCGTGACGAAGTCGCACCTTGTTTTTTAGCGTTTAGGCTACCAGGCCGAGTGACTCGTAACCTCGCTTCCAGATCAGATTGTTTCGTTGGCATAGCGTAGCAAATAACAATAATCCCACGGAGGTTCATATTACCAAAACCAAAGAGCTTGAAATAAGGATTATAATGAGCTACATGCAACAAAACAGAGTAGTATATCTCTTAATACGCTACCGGCCCTCTCATAAAAAAGTGCCCCACAAGAAACTCAGCTTAAACATTACGGGGGAAATAAGAAAGTGGACAGCAATTACACTGAAGATAGTGTGGGACACACCCTTTTCTCAAATAAGAAAGTCAGCCTAAGCCCGATTTCTTGTTTCTTACGAGTGGCCCTTATCGGCTAAAATAAAACGACCTAAAAAAGGCTACAGGTGCCCCTCCCCCCCCCCCCCTTACGGTAGCTCGGGTCAGTCAGTCGTTCGAGTAATTTGTCAATCGATGTCGTCTGCCCTTCGATAACTCGGAATCTCGCCGCTTCGAAGCAAAAAATATATATGATCATATTTATCATATCATCATCTCTCTGAGTTTTTCTCAGGCCAATTCTACCGCAAAAATCTCGCCAGGATATTGGTCTTATTCATTTTGTTTACGGTTGTTTTTTATTAACATTCAGAAAAATAGAAAAAAAGTCTGGTACCCACATAGCGAGCAGTACTACTCTGCTGTACTGAGATGTTACGAGCGATGTTACGGCGGGTACGTTCGGAAGTTAACCGTACTTGTTACAGCAGTCAGTGTCGTGCTTCTAAAATTTTCGCATTGTTGATGGGTCTCACCCGCACTTGGGTCACCAGTTACCACCCTCCCTGATGCCAAGGGTGACCGTTGGTTGGAAGGTGTCATTGAGCACGGTGAAACACAGGATCACAAGACCAGCCAACCGATGACTTACTGCTTACTGACGACGCGTACTGACCTCAAGTCGTATAGTCAACCCGAACGAAGGGTTTTCCATCTTCCATACGTACGTATCATATGTACCCTTTAGAGCCGGAAACGGTTTAACGGGACAAAAATTCTTAGAAATAGTGTTATACTTTTTGGGGTAGCAAAGCGTTAAGGATTATTTCTCCGCTATATACGTATATAGATGTGATACATATCACAGCGGACTTTTTGGGAACAGGCAGTGCGTGCATTTTTGGGAATTTTTTATTCGCCTAGAGTAACACCGTGTAAAGCGGGTCTTGTTGGTTGCCTTGCTCTGACAAGAAGGCACTGCAGGCTCCAAACAACGAAATTGCAAGCCTCTATTTCGGCAAGGTACGATGTTATATTTAATAGGGGCTCGATGATCGACAGTTGCGGTACAGTACCGGCACCCACGTCGAGCGGTGTGGCCTAACCAAAACGGCGGTTCATCAAGTGTTGTGTCGTTGTGTCCCCCGCCCCCCCTCATATACCTGACAGGCGTTATCGGCCCTCTTGAAAGAGGATTTCCTCGCCCTAGCTCTCACAACCCACCCAAGAATCGCGAGCCTCTGAACTATCATCATTTTCACGTGAGTCATCGTAGTAGGTGCAGTAGTAGCAGCAGTATAGCAGCAGCAGCAGCAGCAGTAGTTCTTGGCCTACCCATATCATATTATCAGCGGTGATAGAGTTCGGCCTCTTCGTAATGTATACCACTATTATACCATTCGATAGTGGACTTTTTCAAGGTTCCAGCAAAAACAATGCAATCCGCCTCGGCTAGAACGCTTGTTCGCTGTTTGCTCGACCGATTGTTTATCGTGTTGAGACGTGCGCTTGGTCCTTCCCTCTCAACGATGTACCACGGCGATGACGACAGCCTGCAGGGCGTCCTCACCCAACGAGTATATATCATAGCAGCCACGAGTTTGTGCGCCCTTGTATATATTGACTGGGTTTGTGCGCAGTTGGACTCCCGGCAGTGTAGAGAATAATTCCGATGGGTCGGCGTTGTTGTTGCTGGTGTTTTCGTGTGTTTTCGACTCGGGACGTTTTCCTGCTCTTGTTGATGTTTATGCAGCTCCATTAAAATTATTTCTGCCCCATTTATCAAATATCGAGAGTGGATCGTTCCATGATTTACTGGGGTCTAACCTCTCAACTGAGCCCGTACATTATTAAACTATCGTCTGACATATGTGTTGCTACTTGACATGAAACCCCTAACTGCGCCCGGTTCTGGCTTTGAGTATCATCAACACCAAGACGCACATGGTCCGCTCCTTAATCCCAGTTGCGACATATTCATACAATATGTTTATTTTATAACTTTTACCCTCCTGGAAGTCCGAGGTATCGCGTAAAACAACTAGTAAGCATTCCACATTAAATCTAGACAATAGCAAATTGATTTAATATTACCCCCCCTACCCCCCGCCCCCCCTCCCTCTGCCG
>JAYJME010003139.1:0-12529 GCA_036873775.1 Costaria costata | reverse complement strand
TACAGATCCCAGTAACCATACAGGAACAAACTCGCGTTATGAACCAACGCATCTACTACTGCTTTACGTGCTGCTGTACTGCTTACAGTACATGATGGGTGGGTATAGGTTCGTGGTTGGGGGGGTAGGTTGTCATGTAGGTGAGTGGGTTCCTGGCCGTAGAAGGTGCCCGTGTTGTTTTGTCAGTACGTGGTCGTAGTTTGTTTTTTTCCGCTGGTGGTGCTGCCATTACTGACTGGTGCTTCTACGTAATACGCTGACGTATATGTAGACGTAGTTTAGAACTTCAAAAGTATCTGTCTTAGTATGCCCGGCAGAACGGCGACTCTCCTGGGTGCGTGGGTTAGTGAGTGGGTGGCTGGGTGGGTGACCGTGTTACCTACGCAAGATCCGTGGCCGTATACCGGCCCCGCTGGCGTAGCAGCGGTCTTACAACATAAAACGCTTGCGTACCTTGTACGGTATGCTGTAAGAAACCACTCCGGATGATAGCTAAATCGCATTTTGCTTTTTTTATCGCCCTGGGTGGGTTCCTGTGGTGGGGTGGTATATAATGTACCCCGGTGATAATGGACATGTCTTATTCGAGTTATGCAATATTTACCACCGGGGGGTGGTTTCTGGTGGGGGTGATAACGGCGGTGATAACGGCGGGGGGTGAAAAGAGTACAATGGGTAATATTTGGCACACGTGGCACACCCACCCCGGCCGCAGGGGGGTGATAATATCAAGGGGGACGGACGAAGAGCGAAGAGATCGTGGTCCCGCTCGTGGCTAGAGACGCGCCAGCAGACCGTGTCGGGGCAGCTGGCTTCTCCGGGGCCACAGCCGCGTTCTGCTCACGGTAATGGTCCGCCCGCGCGGAAGGGCTCTGCCGTTGTTCGATTTTGTCGTCGTTCTCCATGATGTACGCTGCCGAAAGATATCGGTACTACTTTAGTGTAGGCCCCCCCGGGGGTGATATTGTTTACGTTGTTTGGAAGGCGTATCGGCACAGGGAGGTGGTATCTAACGTACCCCGGTGATAAACCTGCCTTTTTATTTTAGTTTTTAATTTTTATCACCGCTGGTGGTTTCCTGTGGTGGGGTCATATCTAAGAGAAGGGTGGTATTTTATGTCATATACGAGTACGGTAGTGGAAGTGATGGTGTCGTTTTGGATCTTCACGACTATGCCGGTTTCAAGACGGCCCTCGAGGAACTGGCTCTACCGTGCACCACCTGACTTGTCTTTTTTGTTTGTTCGTCTGTTTTTTCCTTTTTGGTGGACTTTGTGTGTTGTGGTGCACTGCGTTGCACTGCTGCTGTGGGCGATGGGTGGACGGATGGATTGGTGGGTGGCTGGGTGGGTGGGTGGGGGGTGGTTGAGTGAGTACGAGCCATTGCTATACCGACCCCGCTGGCGTAGCTGCGGTCGTTCCACTAGTGTCGCTCGACCATCGATCGTTCGTTCGTTCGTTCTCTAGACGGTCAATCGTCCGTTCGCTCGACCGAGGAAGAGCGTAGTTTGACCTATACAACCCAAACGTATAATGTTACAACGGCAGTAACAAAAGCGGCTGCGCGCGAGCGACGGCGCGATCGACCGAGAGAGCGGCGAGCGATCGAGCGGGCTGCACGGCGGGCGATCGACGAAGGCGGCACAAGGCCGCCACGAATGAACGATCGCGCCGTCGCTCACCTTCGTTGATCGTACGCCGCTCGCTCACTCGATCGCGCCGTCGCTCGTGCGCTGCCGCTCTCGATCATTCGTGGCGGCCGTTCGCTTGGCCGTCGATCGTTCGTTCGCTACCGTCGATCGTCCGCTCGCTCAACCGTCGATCGTTCGTTCGTGGCGGCCTTACGCCGCCTTCATCAATCGCCAGCCGTGTGGCCCTCGTCGCCCGCGCGCCGCCGCTTTTGTATGTATTCACACAAGTTAGCAGATAACGTATATCCCCAATCTAGCACCAACTTCATGTTACTGTTGTATTAGCTCGTACGTGCGAGTATGCAGATTAAGTTATAACATGGATAACGTACTGGTGGGGTTTCCTATATTTTTAGGCGTTTTTCCCCAGGGGATGCATCCTAATTTTCCCCTGTTTCGGGGTTTCAAAAATATAGAGACGTTTAGTTTTCGGGGAATTTCTCTTGTCCTCCCGTCCCGGGGTTGTGTTGTATGTGTCCCCGCTTGCGAGACGATCTCTATTGAACTCCAGTAAATAGCGAGCAGTACCTTACTCCGCGCCTCCGCTTTAAGTGTAACACTACTAGCACATGTTACATCCCGGGAAGATCCTCATGGTAACATCGCAATATTATGTTGGAGTCATATCAGGTCCAACCGTCACGTAGTAGAGTCAGATCTTCAATGCGAGTATCATGCCATATCATGTAAAGACACTCCTCGGCATTTACGTCACACCCAAGCATAGTGTTACATCACGACCAGCTCCGAAGGGAAGTTAGCTAACTTACGTTAAGTGCTACGTTATCCGACCGCAAGGAAGAACAAGGGGGGCTCCAGTAACGTTCGATTATCATAACGTTAGTGTTATGGATAACACGATAATCACTACTAACTACGGTATATTGAAGCGTTATGCCTAACATCACCCTGAACCCCAACACAATGTTAGGGTGTTATGCCTACAGCCTTGTACCAGTATATCATAACCGTGTGTTAGCAAGTTAGCGGAATCGGCGGATAGTGATCTGTGCATGTTGGGTTAATAACGTACGAGCCTGTACAAATCCTAACATTGTGATGCGATGTTTGTACACGTACCGACCACGGCGTAATACTATGTTACCGTACCAGAGCCACCGATATCGAGAAGCATGATGTTAATGCGTTATAACGTTCGTGGATATGCACTTATCACTATGTTACGACGCTACGCTATTGCTCCTCCACTGCTAACACTATGTTAGAACGATGCCAAGCCGCTGTGTCAAGCCCCACAAGGTAGACAAGTGTTATCCGAGTGTTATGTTATCCGACCTGTGCAGACATTGTTTGCTGTCTGTGGCCGACCCTCGATATTGGTCGGCGTGGGATCAGGGTCCTCGGTGGGCCCTGCTGGCGGCTAATTTTATGCCCAAGTTCAGTTTGGAGGGCTCAGGTCCGGGTAGGATCAGGTAGGCGTGGGATCAGGGGGCCAAGCGGGAGCAGGGTGCAAACACCTGTGTTTTTTGCTGGTGTGTGTGTTGACCAATAAAACATCCCGCAGCGTCAGTAATTGACCAATGAACGGGAATTGTCGAATAAGCGGTCATCTGTGCTGATCCGTTTGTATTAATACGTTAACGGTAAATCGATACACCTGATATCATACCCGGTACGTGTTTGCACGGTATCCCAACTTTACCGGATGCTGTGGTTTTACCGTGTCGTGGGTACAGGGGGGTGTGCTTAGCATGTTCTGGAAGGATACAGCCTACAGCAGTATAGCCCTCAGATGCATGGCAATTTCCATACAGTATTTCTACCATGTTATATTCTGTTGTTCCTCTAAAACGTCCGCACCTGGTTATAATACATTATCATGTCATACATGCACTTTAGTTCTATTATTTTTTAGTAACAGTAAACCAGGTACTGGTATAGTACAGCGGTAGTAGCTTTACGAGTACCGGAATGCACTCCCAAGTACAGTTTTATCTTGTACCTGGTAGCTGGTATTTGTCCCAGCGTCTCCTTAGAATTCCCAGGAAAGGTTGGTATTAACACACTGTCTAACTAACAACAATGAAGCCTCGTATGGCTATTGATAGTTTTTAGGCCACGGGTCTGAGGAGGGAAGTTTTGTACTGCCGAGGCATGTTTTTTATCGGGGAAGTTCCTCCGACGTTAACTTGATAATCGACATATCGGTTTCCGGAAGATAATTTTGGTGACAGTCTCGCACATACGCGGTAAAACAGGCAAAACACGAGATAAGCATAATGTTAGAAGCAGTCCAGAACCTAGGTCGCGTAGAATCGCTTGCTCACATTTGCTACCGGGGCGATAACCTGGACCCCCCAATATGCAGCAGCACAACAGCCATAAAACGTCTCTACATGTGACCGTCTCTCTAGCAGCTATAGGTCTCTCGCACGGTGCTTGGGCAGCACTATTTTGTATGTTTTTTGGGTCTTGATTTAGACTTTCTGGCCAGATCAAATGCCATTTACCACACACTAAGACAGCGATTTGATCACTTCTTCCTGCCGACGACCGCCGAATCCAACGTGGCGCTCACCTCACCACATACCTCCAATTAATGCTAAGTTTATTAATATTTCGGGGAGTCGTCGTAGTCAGACCCCCGATGGCCCCAAAGAAACGTGCACTCAAGTGTGACCCTATGTTTACCGTGCTCGAAGGGTTAGGTTCTGATTACTGCAGTATTTCCCCCCGTAATACAAGGCGTTGCTCCAGACAACGCAACGCCAGCGATGAGGACGGTTTGATTTTTTATTTGACGCTCTCGAACGCCTTTTTATTGGAAGCTGCTCTCTGTTTGCTTTGTGTTTGCCCTGTCTTTGCTCTGTGTTTGCTTTGTCGTTGCTTTGCCGTTGCTTTGTCTTTCTTTGTTTTTTCTTTCTTTGTTTGGTTTTTGTTTGGTTTGTCTTTGGTTTTTGTCAGATCGAGCAAGTGGGTCGGGTTGGATGGTCTGAGTGATCGCACCAAGGGGTCCCTCATTCCGGAGACGTTGCAAGGAATGGAGAACGATGAGGAGTTCCAGCTCGTAGGTAAGCCCAATAGTATCTCCAGTGGGAAAAGTTCAGTAGGTATCTCCGGTTTATAAATTCTGTAGGTAGGTCGATTAGGTATCTCGAGTAGGTAAGCCCAGCCAGAGGTTCGGTGTACGGTGAGCACTTTTCTACGAGTATCATGGCCTCATAGGACAAGCATTTAACATCCTTGTTTTGGAATATCGCTACATACTACTCTAGTGTGTTGTGGAGGGGTACCTTGTGCGCGACGTGTGTACGGCGGTGCTGCTGCCTCAACTACTGCTATTAATAATCTTCGAGTACAGCAATGCATTAGCGCGAAACCGACCTGTTATACGAAGTATGGTCGACGGCATTGCACAATAATACACTGCATACACTGCATGCACTATTGATAAGTTCATACCTGGTACAGTGTTATTAATAGTTTTCGTCGAAGCAGCAAGGAGTAGGTGTGCCCCGATGCGCCATGTTACAAGGTGGTATTTTGCTATGAAATGCTTTGCGCTTGTCCAGCCATGCCGTGTTTTGACGGTGTTTTGAACAAATTAGAACCTGTCCTTGGACAGGCTTGCTATCGCACCGTCGTACCATCTTGGCATGATTGCATGATTCCGATCCCCCTACAAATAGCTAACAATAACAAGTCAGGCTTGGTATGGGGTAGGAGCAGCGGGGAAATATGAAAGGACAGCACGTGCGTTTTTCTCGCGTCGCGCGCCCTACGGTGACCGTAGCGATCGTTATTTTGAGATACAAGGTATCGTACAGTGTACCGCTGGCCTGTGAAAGACACGCGGAAACGATCGATTACCGCCCAAATGGAACACAAGCAGCTTGAAGGCCTCGGAACTGTAGGTCGTTGGGGCGCAGTTGTCAGTGCTTCCCCGGCAGCGATCGACCAGAAAGTGTGTTGATGTGGTCGTCCGTTGGTCGCTGGGCTGATGTATTAATAGTTGTATTTTGTGTTTGTTGTTGGTCCTGCAGCTGCCAAGTTGAAGAAGATGGGGCAGCAAAAGCTAACGCTGGAGGAAAAGAAGATCAGGCGGCGAGCTCTCAAGGACCGTAACCTTCCCAGCTTCCAGCAGCACATACAGGACCTGTGAGTGCAGGGAGGTTGTGGAGTGATGAGGTGGAAACAATCGAGGGTTAACAAGGGGCACGGTAGTTGTCAAGAAGCGAATTGAATATCACCGGCGAAATTGATCCTTTTAGATTTGCGGCCATGTGTTAGGGACAAACTACTTGTATTTAATGGAATTGTTTTTTTTGCAGCATTATAATAAGTGGATTAAGCGGCGACGCGGCACAGTGTTGTCCCGATACGACAACGCCATGTATTACTATTAATACTATTAATAGTACAATGCGACACTGCTATGTGCCTGGTTTGACTCGACGTTCGCTCTCAATGGCACCACCGGCACCACCACTGACATGCAGGAGTATCAACATCGGTCGCGAAAAGTCTACTATTTTCCAGCTCAACATCGGGCTGTACTGCAACCAGGTGAACGGCTATAATATAGTAGCGTTTCCCCGAGGCTGTTGAGTCACTACATATATAATTCGTAATCTAACAACAGGCATGTACGTAGCATGTGCAAGAAAATCTGCCCCTTTCTTATTATACTAATTTTATTATAATAGTAAATGAATAGCGTAGTATTTTAACAAATGACCCTGGCGTGGGCTTCATTGTTAAATTGCAGATACTGAATACCGTGTACTATGCTGTATTGCGTGATTACAAGTAGTATACGTAGTCGTCCTGCTCCGTGTACTTCGTTATTTCTCCTTGCTCCGATACCTGTGTCGCCTACGCCAACGGCTTTATATGGCCTGCGGCTTTTACGGCAAGCGGCGAAGTTCCCTGCTATGAATACCGTACGAGTGCAATGTTGAACTCGTCAAATGCTGAATTGCTCAAGAGTGAAGGAGGGTGCAGCGTGAGCGCTCTCTTACGTTGCACCACGAGTAGGTGCCTGTCCGGAAACTTCCTTCACCCCTACAAGGTACCTGGTACTATTTACGAGGTATTCATTGATAATTTTGATCACGTGATCGGATCCCAACAGGCTTGCAGCCATTGCCATGTCGAGTCTTCGCCCCAGCGGAAGGAAATGGCTACCAGGGAGGTTGCGGAGCGATGCATGGAGGTGAGCCTGTCTTGTCGTCACCATATAGTTTATCTTAATCACGTACAGTATCATACTGTGAGTTGTAAACAACAGCAACACAGCAACCACCACCACCGCAACAACAATTGAGTCAGCAAAAACGCTCCAGGAAACATGTTAAAAGAGTAGAGATGTCCCCTCCGAGCATAAAAACTACTGGAGTATTATTGTTTACAGTGATAGTTACGCCGACCCCTTTTGGGCTAAAAACATCATTATATCGAAGCAGGACAGTAGATTTACCGTGCGCTTGCAGTAGCCATCCCTAGTCACCGTGCAGCAGGAGGCGTCCCGTCACATACGTCGTAACACCGCCATACCGTAATAACTGTCCATCACATACATACGTCGTATCACGCCATACCTACAGGTAGTTAATAGGACCTACTGTAGAGACAATAGGACCTACTGTAGACACCAAAACCTATATATTTCCCTATTTTTGCTAACAATATTTGGTCCATAGTTAATATGACGCACTCTAGACACAATAGAACCTACGGTAGACACCAAAACCTATATATTTTGCTAACAATGTTGGATCCTATTTACTATGGTCCCCCGTAATAGTGCACTTTGCCGTTTATTAATTGATGAAAACTGCGGGCACGAAATCCCTTTCTGAGTAGCCCTTACGTACAGTACTTCCAGCATACCAGTATTATATTTCTAGTCTCGTGCATTGTCACAAACTGGTTCATGATGCTGTTGAATACAAAGTCACAGCACAATTAATAGCTCAACGCACCATCTTGAACTCAGATAATCAAGAACAGCCCTAGCGTAACCACCCTGGACATCACCGGAGGGGCGCCTGAGCTCAACGCCAACTTCCGATACATGGTGGAGCAAGGCCGAGCCCTAGACCTCGACGTTATCGACAGGTAACCAAAGGGACCTTGCTATGGCTATACCATTTCCCTAGGCAGAGTGTTACAGTATAGTGCTGCAGTGATGCTACAGCACCGTTATTTCCAGCGGTGCACCGATTTTACTGGTTGTGTGTGTTGGTTTTGTTGCACTACTCGCTAGCCTACATACAGTAGTCACGTCACTCTGTAGGCTATTGCTTTCGGTAACGTTCTTCCTGCCTACGGCTAATTCAGGCGCGTTGTTTGTTTGGTGGTATTGTAGTGTAGTGTAGTGTGGTGTAGTGCTCTACCTCGCAAGGTCGTTGGAATGGCATGTTGCCATCTTGTGCATCTTGTGGTTGTCGCTCTCGTACGCAAGGTGGAGCTATTATAGGGTAGTGTAGTGTAGTGGATGTCATCGACCTCGAGCGAAACGGAGGGATTGGTGTGTGCATGCAAGAATACACTTGTGACCTCGGCTCGTCCAGAAGGTACTAAATACTCCGTACACTACTGTATTTAATCGCCATACCAGAGCATTCAATAGGATCAGACATTGGGCAGAGACCGCTGGCTTGAATGAATTAAGCCCATGTACCGGCTGCGCATTCGTTCTCTTAGGCTACCATTTTTGCACTACTATTAACACAGTACTAATACTTGAAGTTGTTGGGCTGGCCTGTAGCTTTCGCTTTTTGGTCAAACAGGAACGAAAAACTTTAAAATCAGAGATGTTCTTCGGATTGGACCCGCTACATTGGACTAGACTCGGCTAGACTAATGTAGACCATACGCTCGACTTGGCCAGATTAGTCTACGGGCTAGACTGAAATATAATGTTCGCCGCTTTTGACTGTCGTGGTCGTGCCTGGCGCGACGGCTTCGTGTTTCCCGTGCTATCTGTCGCTATCTATCGTTGTCTATCCCCACCAGGTGCAACCTGACAGTTCTTGAAGAACCGGGACAGGAAGATCTGGCGGAATTCTTGGCGAAACACAAGGTACAGCAAGGAAGCAAGCAATGAAGGGAGGAAGGGTGTGGTATGATGAATACCAAAGTAGTGAATACCGGTAGTAGAAATTGTACGAGTGCTCACAGTAGGTCTTGTGGTCTAGATGTCGCGCTCGGCTGCCCTACACAACCCGGAGGCGTCGTTCCTATCAGTCACAAATGACAATCGTACTTGTGTCGTGCGTATGATGCAGCTATAGGAGGTTCCGTCCGTTCTAGCGTGTGGTTAAAACCCACAGTGGTGGGCGCGTCAGGCGTGTTTCGTGTAAAGGTGGCATATTTCGGGAGACGTGTGCCGTCCACCTTCATGGTTGTCGGCACGTACGTAAAATAACTCAGCGCTGCCCGGAGGCGAGCATACTTGTCAGGCTTGTCAGGAGCTGACCTTACGCGGGGCGCCAACCTATGTTTTGGCACCCTCGGAGCTGGTTCTTGTCCGTGTCCCCCCTCCCAACTCTCGCATTGCGTCGCGCTGATGACCCTTGTTGTATTTTTTTAGGTGCACGTGGTCGCGTCTCTCCCGTGCTACTCGCCGAAGAACGTGAACATGCAGCGAGGCAGTGGGGTGTTTGATCGCAGCATCAGGGGGCTGATGAAGCTCAACGCTCTCGGGTACGGCAACCCGGACTCTGGTCTGAAGCTGGACCTGGTGTATAACCCTGTCGGAGGGTTCTTGCCTCCCGAGCAGGTTAGGCCAAGTGCACTGCCCTCGAGCACATCCCCCACAGAGCGGTTTTGCGCAGGTTTCACGAGGGTTCCCCCCCCCAAACTATGGGACTATTGTGGCACTACAAGGCATCTGCCGCATGCATAACCACGGGGGGATCCCCCCCCAAAAAAACGCGGCTACTGTGGCGCAACTGGTAGATGAATATTGTTTGCTCATCTAAATTCGTAACTTTTTTCTGATCTCTTCCGCTTCCAGCCTACTGTAGTAATAGCACAGGTACTTCAGTATAGGAAAACATCAGTACTTTTGTTTTTCGTTTTTTCGTGACGCCTTTTTTTTTGTTTCATTTTCCCGTTTTTAGGCGGCTCTAGAGGCTAAGTATAAAGAAGAGCTGGACGAGACGTTCGGCATCCACTTCAACAGCCTCTTCACCATCACCAACATGCCCATCAAGGTATGTCTTTGATCACTGCTGTGATGGATAGAGGTCTGCCTGTTGGCTTTGAGTTCTAGGATGGATGGAGCTCTAGAGTAGATGTTCCCATCTAGGTCCGTCTGTTGCCTTTGATTACTGTGATTCACCATCACCAACATGCCCCATCAAGGTTTATATGCATGGAGCTTTGATTACTGTGATGGATAGGTCTGTCCGTGTGCATAATCGTGTGCCATTTGTCACCAACGTGCCCATCAAGATCCGTCTGTTGGCTTTGAATGTTGTGATGGATAGAGCTCTATATAGTGCTGTTTGTGCTCCGTCGGCTTAGTCTGTTTTGTGCTAGAGGAAAGAAGGGAGGAGTAGCGGTGTTGTGTGTTATGTGTTGTTGGTGCTGCTGTTGTTATTTTTTGTAGCTCTCCTTGTTGTTGCTGCTGTTGCGGTTGTTGCTGTTGTTGTCGTTGTTGCTCTCTGTTGCTGTTGTCGCTGTCATTGCTTTTGTTGGTCTTGTTGTTGTTGCTCGTTTTTGTTGGTGGTGTTGCGGTTGTTGTGGTCTTAACAACAATCCGTTGTTTCTCCTCGGCGAAATCCGACACACCGTGATCCGTTCTTCCTAGCGAAGAACGAGAAATACCAATTTATGCTTCCAGTTGCTAAGGCATGGCTTCATGGCGACATTTTCTGTGCATCAGGCGTTTACTGTTGTCAACGCATCACGGCCGTCCGCCCCGCTCGTGCTTGCTTCTGTTTTGTTATGTTTGGCCACAGCGGTTTGCGGACTTCCTGTACCGTCGAGGAGAGCTGCAGGAGTACATGGAGCTGCTTGTACGCAACTTCAACGCAGCGGCATGCACCGGACTCATGTGCAAGTGAGGCACTTGCAGTCGCTGTATTATTACCACTATTTAGTATGACAGTATTCCGGGGGGACATAGTAATCGGAACCAAATGTGGTTACTCGTAGTAAACACAAGGGAATATATATATATATATATATAAAATGATCACCGCTCCACGAGAGGCCAGCGATCGGCAAGCGATTTTTTTTCGTGCCGCGCTCAGTATCGGAAACTTCGAACTCGATTGCTCGGCGCTGCCTTGACCTTCTCGACCGCGGCCTTCGACCCTCGATTTCAACGTTGAGCGAGGCTCTTAAAAGGCTATTCTATATATGGTTTAGAGTGGCGTTCCTCGCTGAGCACAAATGCTAAGCTGTAAATTCTTTGTGTTTGAAAAAACCCAGCCTAAAATTCTTAACGCCCAAATTACTAACACATGTCGCGTACGACTACTTACTGTTTGTAAACTACGACTACTTACTGATTGTAAACTACGACTATTTACTGATTGTAAACTACGACAATTTACTGTTAAAACGACAAGTACAACACGGATGAGGCGACACGCCATCGAAAAGGCAACAACATATATTAATAGCAGGAGGAAGCCAGCAAAAGACGCATAATACCAGGTCCTGCGCGCAAGCAGCTGTTGCTGTGTGGTTCGTGCCGGGTTCGGACAGTTTTTGGGATATCTACGAATCTCCCGACAAACTACGAGTGCTGGCCAAACAGCATCAAACTTGGTGCAACAGACGGTTTTATCGCTGTACAGCAGCACTTGATTCGATCAGAGACGGCACCACGGGCGGGAATCGGTGTTACGGTGGTGGGGACTCGCTGCTGCTTTGCTGCAGCTGCCGCGGCTGCTGTTGTTGTTGGTGTTTCATAAGTACTTCGATTTACTGTAGATCAGGAAGCGACCCTGCCAAAACACGCCCCATAATATACCGCATACCCCATGTGGTCAAGAACTTGCCTCAGGCTGCTGCTGTTGTTGGTGCTTCATAAGTACTTCGATTTACTGTAGAACAGGAAGAGCGACCCTGCCGAAACACGCCCCAGAATTTGCCACAAACTCCATGTGGCCAATAACTTGGAACCAGAAGCGACCTTGCACGGGACTTTGCGGGTGGCTGGCAACGATCTCATCAACGCCGTTAGCCAATCCCGCTGAGCGAACCATGCTTGTATAAGGTGATCCCATTTTTGTTACGATCGATGCGCTGTAGCCAATTTGCGATATATTTTGCTGGTCGTACCGACTCTGGCACAAGTGATTGTCTACAAGAGATTGTCCCGGGTGGGGGTGGGTCGCATAGCTCGAGGCGCAGGGCCCCGTTGAAGCCGAAAGTTGTCCCAGACTACTTGTATGTGTGTCGGCTAAAGTCGTCTAAGATGCGCATCGGGGTGGTTGTTGCCTGTTCGAACCAAGAAAGTGCGTGCTTCTGGCCTTCTATCTGGCATGCGACACGTACGCGCAGAAATTTGGAGTTTTTCTCCACAAAAACTCTCCGAGGGCAGATGCCCTCTGAGAGGATACATGATATGACATGACCACACACCACAAAAAAAAGGAGAAGACAAACAAGCTCGCAAATAATACTCCAAGCAAGCGCCGAGGCAACAGGGCAATGGTGGCAGCCGCGATGAGGAACAGAGCGAAGAGCAGTGCCACCGCTGCTATTGCTAAGCATTGGCATGCAAATGCGCCGTAGTCAAAAGCTAGCAGCAGCAGCAGCGGCATCAGGAACTATTCGCAGCAAACGAAGAACACAGCAAGCTCCTAGGACCTTCTATCGTTCATTATGTAGAGCTACGACGCTGCAGAGAG
>JAYJME010003138.1:0-12533 GCA_036873775.1 Costaria costata | reverse complement strand
GTTGGTTGGGTTGTAGTGCTGGTGGGTGGTGATGGGTGGTGGTTTTGGGGTGGTGAGAGAGTGGTGTTCTCTTTGATCGATTTGCGTAATGTGATATCGATGATATGATATTATATCGATCCATCGATAATTGATACTTCGAGTATATCGATACCATATTTGGCATTGAACTTTGATATACGTCTACGATATCGATCTATGATATCGATGTACGATGTCGATCTATGATATCGACATATCATACCATACGATATCGATCTATTATATGATATCAACCTATATATTCTCAGGACAACGTATACGAAGTACAACAGCAGTACGAGAACGTAACAACTGAAACTTTTGCCGAAACGGTAATGTCAATACTGCTGTAATATCAATACTAAACTGCAGTAGGAGTAGAGCGAGTCCTTGCACACTGTACTTTCCTATTTCAGCTTTCAGACTGCATACGGCGCATTAGGGTATACACCTAGCACCAGACCGACGATACGAGTAAAAATGTTGCAATATGTAGGGTATACAATCAGCACGGACAATGGGTGTGCTGGATGTCGACGAGTAGAAGAACGGTTTAATGTGAAGAACACACACACACCTAGCACTAGACCGACGATACGAGTAAACATGATGAAATATGTAACGTATCCTTATCTATTGGCCTACTGGTACATACTCATTGATTGCTGCTCCGTCCTTGTTGGGTCGTTTCATACTCGAAATTCAGACTTATGATACGAGAAAATATGCTAAAATATGTGATACTTCGAATTTAAAGTACCAGGTATATATATACATAAGTACTGGCCGATTGATACATACTGACTGCTGCCGTGCTTTGGTCGTGCTGTGTAGTTCAGACCTTCGACGACAAGGGTGAATACCTCGTACTACAGTATGCAATACATCCTACAATGCGTACTGACGTACTGGTACATACCAGTACGTGCGAATGTTACTGTTGCGTGCTGCTGCCGTGTTAGGTTGTGTTGTGTGACACTCGTGATTCAGTACTACTATTAATACTTAATACGAGTGATAGGTAGTTATTGAATAGGCGATGGCGAGCCTTGCGCTGAAATCATGGCGCATTTCTTAATCTCGCTATGCACCATGTGTTACTACCTACTAACAGGGGGATTCTTCGCAAAGTCGTACGTACAGCTGCTGTGTATTTTGAAACGAAAAAAAAAACATAGCTGAGACATCGAGGTTTTCCTCAAAAATCACATCTTCAAGCTTGGTGTGATGTTTTGTATTCTATCATAACCTGGTTCGATGCGTACCTGCTGGGAGCTAGGAAATGGCACAGCAGCAGGAGTCCTGTTACGTAGTGGGTATATCCATAACATGATCAGCATCATCATGGTATGATATCATCAGTACTTCAGTGTCACCATCATGATATCAGTAGTATCATCAACAGTACCACCAGCAGTATAAATCATGAGCATCATCAACATCATCAGCAGTATCGCCAGTATCGTCGTCAGTACCACCGTCAGTATCATGAGCGGTACCACCAGAATCATCAGCAGTATCAGCATCATGGCATCACAGCACAATCGGCTGTACCACCAGTACAGTAAGTACGGCAAGGCAAGCATCGTACACCGATGGCGAAAGACCGCGGTGTGGGTAAGCTGTAAACTACTGCAGGGGCGGGTAAGCGAAAGCTGGCGGCGGGACACGGCAGGCCATTGGATACATGAGCTGAACGAAAAATGCCCCCAAACAAATGTCAACATGTAGTATAATAGTAGCATAAATAATTAATGGTTGTTGTTGTTGTTGTTGTTGTTGTTGTTTGTTATCATCTGTTGTTATTGTTGCTGGTTGTTATCATACGTTGTGGGTGTTGTTGTCGTTGTTCTTGTTTTTGTTTCTTCTTGCTTGTTATTGGTGTTGTTATTCTTGCTGTTGTTGTTTTTCTTATGTTTTTGTTACTGTTGTTGCTGTTGTTTTCGCATTAACGTCTATTAATAGTCCGTGGTCAGAAGACGGCGGCTCCAGTAATCCTGTATTACTGGAAGAACGGCCGTTCAGGACGGCAACGAAAAAAAAAAACGACAACAGCAGTAGTAAGAAAGGCGGGCCAAGACTTACAGGATGGTATCATAACAAATCCCGATGCGGTTATCTTGAAGTTATCTTGAAGCTATCTTGAAGTTAGTGTAGAACAAACTCTTTACCAAGTAAGTTTTCAGCATTACCGTTTGTTACTTTCAATACAAGGCATCCTGTACCTGTTCAGGCTTCGCATGAAATATAGGTGATCCGCCGCCATCGACTATGTACGGAGTGTTACGACACAAGCAATCGCTCCGTCCGTATTTATGATGCAAGGGTCGCCAGGGTATCAGGGTACGAGGTAGCATTCCATCCGGAAATGTAAGGACCGTGTGGAGCTTCACCAAACCGTCCATACAATTTCGAACCGAGTGCCGTTTGACATGCGTGCACACCCGATGTCAAAAGCCTAGATTACACAGAGTACCAGGTGCCTGCTATATGCAATACGAGTATATTCGTATAGGGTTAGAATACAGGTTTATACAAGCAATGCATATTAGGGCTAGACTCGTATCTTCACCAGGTATAGATTCCAGGTACACGGCAGTAGTACACAGTACGCGACATGTGTTAAGAATTTGGGAGTTAAGAATTTCAGGCTAAGGTTTGCATAAAAATAAGAATTTCCAGCTAAAGCATTTGTGCTCAGTGAGGAAAGCCACTTCAAATCCTATACAATAGCCCTCGAGAGCCTACGCTCAATGTTGAGGTCACAATAAGCCGCGAGCCTTAGCCAAAACAGGAGTTTCTTAACTGCTGTCGCGTATTGTATTCATATATCGCATAAAGCAGCAGGGTAAGACTCGTATCTACCTGGGTAGTCTACAACAGCAGTACGAGGTATAGTATATACCTGGTATATAACAACCAACCACTGCTGTACCAGGTAGCATGGAACGAGGAGAAGAGCCGTGCTGAAACTCATCGCTATATACGTATTATACTCGTACGAGCGTGGTGTCGCTGTATCATGATGCATGCGCTATTCCTTGTCTGTTTCCAAGTGGCTTACCTCTGCCTACGATCATAATGAAAGAGCAAAAGCACAGCAATGGAAATAGACTATAATACGAGTACGAGTACCTGGTATGATACCAGTATAATAGACTACCAGTACAGCAGTACTTGTATACCAGTACATACGAGGTTTGTGCCAGGCATATACAAATACGTCTGCTGAACTTCGACCGATTGGTTAGCTGTCACTCTCAGCTTTGCAAGCAAAGTGACACTTCTCGGCCGCGCGCGTAAACTGTACCCCTCGTGAAGGTTGTACTGTATGCCAGTGACGGATGTTACACCGGGGTCAACAGTCAACAGGAAGTGCGCGAGTGCGCGAGGACGAGACCCTCGGAGTATATTATACTTCACAAGAAAGCAGACCCAAACAACTACAACTGCTGTCTTCGCCACCGTTCAGCAGACTCGCAAAATGCCTCACCTTCAAAGACTTGGAGTTGGTCTTGGCGACGTCGGGAGGGTACTGAGCGAAGAGGTCTGGATGGACCAGCTTGATGAGGGGCACCATCCTCTTCCGGACCCCCACCCCTCCAGCCGCTGCTGCCTGCTGCCTTCGACGATGAGATGACAGCTGCGCTCGCAAAGTACCACCAGCAACACCAAAACCCACGACCACGCTGCGATTGTCACTGCTGGTTTTGTTGCCCCACAATCGGCTGCCCCGAGCGTTCGCCGAAAGCAGAGTTCGCAGCGGGCCTGCCATGACGATCGATCGACTCCTTACCCGGTGATGATGTCTTGCTTGCTTGCTCCTTTGCCTTTCTGTTGTGTCCTTGATGCTTCAGTAGCTGTGCTCTCTCTCCCGTGCTTGCTCTTTTCTTCAGTGCCTTCTGGTGAGGCAATGCAGAGGCGGGTTTTGATTGGCCGATCGAATAGCTTCATTTGATTGGTCAAATTTATGGAATCAACTTGACAGTCCGGCGGTCACACGGTCGTTTCATTGGCCAACAGGTATGGATGCGCCGACAGTCCCGTGGGCTTCAACCGTGCTTCAAGCTTCCTAAATCCTCAAGACTCCAAGCGAAGTGCGCTTGAATCTTGTGTATAGTTCGTACGAGTTCGTACGAGTGCTGTAGTAGCTTGTACGTACCCATATATAGCTCGTGTAACTCGTGCGTACGAGGTATCTCTATATGTTCTGTACCGTAGTTTGCAGCTCGTATGATACGAGGAGCTTGTTCGTACTCGTCTTGTAGCTCGTACGGGGGGGGAGCTTGTGTATCTTTGCTTGTAACGTACGAGGTGCCTGGTCATGCTACTGTACAAACCTTCTAGCTTCAAGCTTTGTCATTCAACGCTGTCCGTTGCGCGCCGACTGCAAGTCTTAGAGCTCGGACGAGCTACGAGTACGTAGGAACCCCCCCTATGTGTTTATTTGTGCTTCATCGAACTCCAGGAAGCATATATATATGACTCCGTCGACCGATAACTGTTGAGGGTTGTTGTGCTCGCACGCTTCGGCGTACCAGAGAAGATACTACAGTAACCGTCATTCGACAGTTCCACGAAGGCATGCGAACTCGCGTGCGTACGGATGGTGGATGGTGGTGAGTACTCGGAATGGTTTGGCGTCACGAGAAGGACGTGTGCTGCCATCTCTTCTTTGCAGTATCTTCTTGGCCGCTGCGATACACGCCGCGCTGGTACGCTTCAGAGCGGACCCATGCATTCGAAGGGGTTTGGTTCACCTCGAGGAGGACGAGGTGGGGGTAAACTCTTAGCGAAGGGCAGTTTGGGGCATGCTGCGCGCTGGTGATGCAGGATTTGCCTCTAAGTCTGCGGACGGCCTTGCATAGAGGATGGCCGTCATTGTTACCGTTTTCCACGCAGCAGCAGGTCTCACGGTGTCCGAGAAGAAGACGGAGACCATACAGCTGCGGACACCGAACCAGGCACCCCGGACCTCAACGCTCGTGATCGAAGCAGCAGGTCATAGGGATACACAGGGAATGCTGTCTTTGTACCTGAACGCCCTTGTCAACGCGGCACTGACATGATCAAACGACGGATCTGATCCGCGTGGGCATGGTACAGACGGTTCAAGCGGGAAACGTACTATATGAAGACCGCTCCGTTCATTCTGACGGTTCGCATGCTAAAGGCTGAGGTGACGAAGCCCCTGCTGTACGGATGTGTGACGTGGACTCTCGGCCTGGAGCACTCCACTGATCTCCAAACGGCAAACCACCAGCTCCTCCTGCGTGGACCATTGGCTACCAGCGCCGACAACGCACCGACCATCTTCTGTCGTAGCGCCAAGGCCGCCAAGAAGGCATACTGCGAGAGCATCAAGAAGACCACCCGCATAAACGCCTTTCTCCTCTTTGCGGGGGCCGTACAGCGGACGGACAAAGAGCGACTAACCCGAAGGGGTGATCTTCGAGACGATGGCTAGTGCGGAGAATCCGGGACCCGGCCGCCCAGGAAATAACTGGGCTCAATGTCCAGCTCAAGCGACATCAAGGTGTTTCGAGCCGCCGAAGGATCCACGGAAAGGTCCCCTTTGCGCTGTTCACAGCAGTAGAGATGGTTTGTGGCCCACGCCGGCTAAGAAGGGTGGCAAGTGGTACCGGGGGGTCGTCGAAGCGGCGGACTGTTTCATGGCGATGTGTCACGGGGACGAGGCGGAGAAGAGCTGGCTTCGCCACGCAGCAGACGACGCCAATAGTGGCGGCAAGGGGACGGGGGATGGGGGGCAACCGTACTGACATCGCCGCTGTCGACTAAATAAACGCAGAAATGAAATTGGCAGATTGTGTGGAAAGGCACTAAACTACTACTACTACTAGTACTACTACTAGTAGTACTACTAGTACTACTACTACCACTACTACTACTACTACTACTACTACTACTACTACTACTACTACTACTACTACTACTAGTACTACTAGTACTACTACTACTACTACTACTACTACTACTACTACTACTACTACTGTGGTTCGAGTAGGTGGAACCTGTGCTAATTAGCTGCCCCGAATTATACAATTTGTATATTTTTAGTTTGGTTTGATCAACCCTTTTATTTTCTTTCTAGGGGGCGCGACAGTGGCTATACTGGCACTTGATTCCGCTGTCGACGAGCGTAGGAAGGCGATGGCAGATCGTGGGGCAAGGTTCCCGGCTCGACTAAGTAGCAGAGTCGGAAGCCTATACTATTATTGCTGGCTTGAGGATTTGCCTTTTTTGGCCTTATCTATCTTCTAGTTCTCTTTTGTTCTTGCTCCTGTTTTTCGTATTCGCCATCCTTCTTCCGCTCTCTCTCTCTCTCCCAGATTTCAGCATTCCTTCTGTTTTTATGCCACTTTTTTTAATCTACTGTTAATATCAAAAATATAAATGTTGTTATTTTCTTGTTTGGCTTGTTTTGGTTGTGTTTTTCGTACCCTGTACGTTGTGATATAATTTGCAAGCTTGCCTCGATTCGTTTGCGATTATTTTGGGTTTCTCCGTCTTACAACAGTCTGTGACCACATAACGTATACCTTCTCTAGGATGAGACTGCTGCTTCGGTAGGGGGGGGGGGGACCTTTTTAGGCCCCTTTCTTCAGACGACAAGAGTCACTGGGAAGAGTGAACTAAAACACTCGCAAGAGAGTGTGAACTAACTGCCCTATTTCTTTGTAGTCTCTTACAAAAAAAAAGAGTTAATTGTATGCTTCCTTTACTTCTCGATATGCCCTACTACTGTCCCTTGGAGATTGTTTGTCACGCTATAAAAAATAAACAATTAAAACGAAAACAGTGAGAGAGGTAATTTGAGTCACTCGCCGGAGTGGCCTAATTAAACCTGTACGGTAGTAAGTAGTATATAGTGAAAATGGGCGAGTCATAGCCCCCCCTATCGTATAGCGCTAGTGACGAAGAATCAGCACGGACAGTAGTGGGTGCACTGGTGGTGTCGCTGGGGTAGAAATGTCGGTTTAATGTGAAGACAGCACACACGCATGTCACGAACTAACAACAGCTAATAGTAGGCGTTGTCACCTTTTTCGGATTTGGTGTCGCCGGGGTCCAAGTTTGAAAATAAGTAAACGATTATTACTTCAGCATGAAATACATAAGCTTCGCTTTAAATCAATCCTTAAGCCACCTGTAAAACACGGAATCCCCCGAGATGGTCGTACTTGGCCATTTTTCTTGTGTGATGGAAGTTACGGAGGAGGTGCACACCTGAAACTTGAAAGTCACGGCATACTGTATGCGCGGAAAATCCAGGTAGGAAGACTCATAACCCCGCCTGTTCGGGGCAATGCCGACTATTGGTAGAGACGTGGCAACCTTCAGGTAAAAGGATTCGTTACCTGGTTACATTCTTGATGGGTAATACATAAAGTAAACGTCACCCTTTTTTATTTGGTGAAGAGTCGGTTAGGAGCTGGTAGGGTTGCCCATAAAAGGGGGCTTGCATTTTCTGATTTTTTGTTTTAGTCAGGGGTATTTAGGCTTGATGGGCAACATCTTCCATGTCTGAAGCCATTGGGGGGTTATTATATATTTCCGTTAGTATAGTATGTGGATTCTACGATGGGAATAAGCGCTACCCATTGTTCAGATGTCCAGGCATAACAGGCGGACGGGCCCAGGTTGCGCATTTTTTAGGCACCATTGCCACTGAGCTTAGAGTCAGCCACCCGCTGACGTTAACACTCAGTGGTTACGTTGAAACTCGAAAACACATTGTATTAATAGGATACGAAGAACCAGGGTATATTTTTATGTATGACATCGGTAAATCACACGGCCCAACCAACCAATCAATTGTTCGCAATTATAAAGCCAGCGTTTCTACAGAATTCCAGCCAAAAAACACCTGCCGTACCAGGTTGTACAGCGAAAAACGTGCAACAACTATTGCACGAAGCAGGTCTACAGCAGTAGGAGTAGTTCGCAAAACGTGCACTCAGAGTTCCGACAATATATATGGCGTCTAGTCTGTACGTATACCTCGAACATGAACATTCAATAGTGATCTCTATACCTGTCTGAAACTGATGTGTGGTGTAAAAGGCGTGCTACGATAGAGGTGTTGTTCCATGATGTTTTTTTCTGAGGCTCCTCACTTTAGGAGCTCTGTACTTCACCCACATACATAACTGGTTTTGGGTCAACCAAAAGTGCAACCCGATTAAAAAACCCATGACCAAGGTATACAAAACTATCGTATTGCAAAATAAGAATGACTCCCTGACGGTTTTGGGTTAAGGAGCTCCGTCCTTCAGAAACAAAAACGACAAAAAGTGCGATTGTCTATATATATATTTGCACACTCCCCTCTGTGGCGTGTTTCAAGGCCGACTTCCTCGACGAACGGTAGAGATTGAACGCCGATTGAACGCCGTCTGCGGAATGATGCCGACGATATATTCCTATTACGGGGGACCATAGTTAATAGGACCTACTGTAGGCACAATAGGACCTACTGTAGACACCAAAAACAACATATTTCCCTATATTTTTGCTAACAATATTTGGTCCATAGTTAGTAGGACCTACTGTAGACACAATAGAACCTACTGTAGAAGCCAATACCTAGATATATTTCCCTATTTTTGCTAACAACATTTGGTCCTATTTACTATGGTCCCCCCGTTATAGAGCTACCGTTTTTCGGTGTGTTTGTGTTTGTGTTTTTGTGCCCAGCACGCTTTTTGCTCGTTAAAAAACGCACGGCACCACTTTCCAAGACTGCCGTTACAGCAGTACCCCCTCACACCAACCGCCTTCAGAAAGACCACAAAAACTATGAAGTCGACTCGACTGACGATACGAAAGAGGCCCCAGAACCATCCAGTCGGAAAAAAAAAAACTTCAGTCGAAAAGGGCCTTTTTGGACTGAGAATAACGACTGTATAAGAATTGGCCTCAACCCAAAAAGTGAAGAAAAAAAAAAGGGTGAGAGCAGTGGTTTTGGAGGAGATCTCGGCTCTGACATTCGTCCGAGAGGTGTGTTCTATATAAGTAATATAAAAGAAAAAAAAACGTCAGCTGTGAGATCGAGGATTTCGTCGAAACTCAACTTTGCAAGCTGCGTGGGATACTTCGATCGCGCGTACTATATACGTGTTTCGTTTAGTCCTTATTGAGGGGAAACATATCTAACAGTGATGGGACTCGGGAAGTGTTCAAAGGTTATGCGTGGGCATGCATGATTTCATGAATGATACATAAGGATATATACTGCTGCAGTTGTTTTTTTAGGGGAACAACGTCAGGTTATACCTGTACATGGCCGCTCCTGCTGTGGTGCTTGATGGTGTAACATGTACCGGTATGATAATATGCGCGGAGGAAAAGGTGTCGTTTTTACGTGATTATCAGGCACGAGGTACGTCGCACGGATCTCTTGTACTACATGTGCATACTACGAGTTTACCTGGTACGTATACTGCAGTCAACCGGTTCAACCTCTGCGAGACTGGCCAGCTAGAGACCGGCATGGCCAAGGCATGGCATGTCACAACGGGCGACGGGAAGCTTCCTCTGAGGATCGATCAACGTACGTATTGATTGATACCCTGGTAGTGACGAAGCGAGGCATACATTAGCACAGACACCGCCGCGGGGCAACGCAGACCAGCACCAGAGGTCGGCCCAACCCACACTCTCCGGCCGCAGAATCAAGCCATCAATACGAGTACAGGAACATATGATATAATACCCGGAACAATTGGCACGTGAGTCTGCGTCGACGGGCAGAGTTTCAGGGTAATAATACTCGGTACGTATATGGAGGAAGCGGCCACGTCCGGACAGCAACGACAGGCAACATGGAGACTAAAAGCTAAAAAGAGAGAAGAGCACGGCATCCAATTGGCTGGTTGATGTCGCCGCGTTTGACAGAGCGCGCCCCTCCGTACGCTATCATGCTCGTACGTACGAGAAGTATGATATCATGCGTACATCTATCTGATAGAAACACGGCTTGTCTACGTAGAGTTAGCCATGCCTTGCTACATAAATACGGCTGTGCTGCGGCGACAGGAACATTGGTTGATATCCGGTATTCGAGACAAAATTCGATGTATATTTCAGCCATGGGACACACGAGACAAAGCATGCAGGCGCTGCTGACGATATGCCGTAAGACCATAGCTCATTCTCACTGTTTGGGATGTTTCGATCGCTGCGGTGCTATCGAGACTCGAGAATCGAGAACGGCGGTGGTGGTTGTCTGCACCGCGCGCACCGCTCTGCATTACTCGTAGCATTAGTTATTATAGAGCGACCGACCAAAACAGCTGCAAATTTTGTTGTCGATTTCTTGCCGAGACGGGTAGAGTACTGCTAGGTGCGAAGTCGGCTATATACCGCTACGAACCGCGCCTCGTCTGGCTACCCGTATGGGGGATATCGCGATCATCGTTATCATATGATGTCACGCTGGTCAACTCGACGGGAGGACGGTGGAGTGGGCATGGAAAAAAGCAACCCTCAACTCCCACACTCCTTCCTCATCGTTACGACAAGTAGACGATGCACTGCACAAGTCGGGGCCGATCGTTACTCACCGGCGTAATCCTAACCGCTCGCTGTCCACCCTGACGCTGTACGTAGCCGGAAGCCTTGCTTGCTTGGTGTATCTGGTGTCTGAGCGAGACCTTGCTTGACCGGGACCGAAAGTAGGTGCCTACTCCTGCTGCTGCTGCCGGCAACACGGGTTGCCGCGGTGTTGTGGATTGAAGTGTTACCGCAGCAGGAAGCAAGAACACACAGAAAAACGCGGTGTGTAAAACGCGGTGCGGTGCAGTGTGTTATTCAAAGCGATTGGTCCATCCGTCGGTATTCGATTATTTGCACTTTCTGAATTGTACAATTTTATATAAAACGGTATACCGTTGGTTTTCTATGCTAATTTACGGTATAGTTAGAATCCACCACAAACAACACCTTCTTATCATCTCGGCAGCGGTCATGGACCAAGGCACCAACCACTGCACCACTGTGTACCGTGACCCGGCCACCAACCTCACGGTACACCAGATCCTAACTAGGACTCAGGTTGGTTTTCACCGTTTTATGACCAAGGATTCACCGTTTTATGGGTACAGAACGCTGACCGATACGCCGATCAGACAAACCCCTGGGCAAGGTCAACTCCGTCCGTCAATCGTCTGGATGCGCGTCGGATTAGCCCTATATTATAGAAGTCAACAAGTGACACAAAAATCATCGGTATGTACCATTTCATATTATTTTTATTTTGTTCACCATGGATCCGACAATGTGCAGCATGTGTCAATCGCAAAAAACGGTCGAAGAAACAACAACTGTTAACAGTCGAAATGTAAACAAACGCGTAAAAGAACGGCATCGCCCAAATGTTAAGGTATTAGTCTGTTGGACTACTGGTAAAAGGTTAACCAATCGCCTATTAATAGTAGCCAAACTAAGCCTTATAACACAAACCTTTTGGCGCACAAAAAAAGCCTGCCGAAACCAATAATAATATCATTACTTCAAAGTATTATCTTTCCTTTGCCATCCGTTTATTGGAAACTTTAAGTAGATGTTCATGAGAAGTACGAAATGGAGCACAACGTCAGGAATGCATTGTATGTATTGCGCGCTGGCGTCGAGTATTCTACCTTCCGTGAATTCCCCATGGGAGGATGGGATCCCACGGGATCCCACGGGATATCCCATGATAATCCCGTGTATTTCGTGGGATAACCTGTATCCCCTGGGATACCCCCTGGGGTACGTTTTATCCTATGGGAACTTCCCAGGATATCATGAGACTTCCCATGGGATACGAGTCTATGGTACTCTAAATGTGTTATGCCATGGGCTTTCCCTTCCTTTTGCCCATGTGAATACTACGTCCATGGGAATTCCCATGCGACTTTCCCATGGGAATTGCCATGCGACTTTCGATGGGGACTTCCCATTGGATCTCATGGTGCACCTCATGGTGCATTCATGGTGCGTATCATGGTACATATCATGGTACATATCATGGAAACTTCCATGGGAAGTAGTCATCCAATGTCCCATGGGAAGTCCCATGAAGCCCCAAGGGAAGATGTAATGCATCCCATGGGAAGTCCCATGGAAAACACAATACCCATGAAGCCCCAAGGGAAGATGTAATGCATCCCATGGGAAGTACCATCTGGTCGTCCCCAGTGGATCAGTTGGTAACTAACCTCGTGAACCTTCTGAAGGCTAGGTTGCGGGTTCGAATCTCTCGAAAGTGAAAACATCACAATTAGCGTGGAAAGCGATATTTTATTCGTGAGTAAACAAAATTCGACTTAAAATGTTGACGAGGGAAAGAGACGGCTGAACCCCTCTCTCTCGCGATAAAAATTTAGGCAAGAACCGCAGGAGGAGGAAAGGTGGAGAGAAATCTTCTGCGTTTACCTTCCCCCTGTGTGACCCCGGTTGGTGCGTTCAAACATCTGACGCCCAGAAAAAATGGGACGAAAACACAC
>JAYJME010003137.1:1622-12535 GCA_036873775.1 Costaria costata | reverse complement strand
CCACCCGCCACCCGCCGTTGCCCCTCCATGGTGCCACTGCTATAGTCTACTTACTCAGCACGACCATGTGTGCAGCTGCTCCGTGCTGGACGAGACCAGCTATACACAGCACTCAAGACTCGTGGGTACTACTGTATGATCGCCGAGAATCGAACTCACGCATACTATTTGTTGGTTGGAAGGGACAAGCTACTACCCTACTCAGTCGGCGCTGACTGGGTAGGCTAGTAGGTTACCCTTTTTCTAACCAACACGTGGTCTTCATCACCCTGAGCAAACCGTTTCGAGTAGTTACGCATGAAGTGGGAGTATACTGTACGTCGAAAGCTCAACCTTCAGTCCGATCTGCCCGATCCTCCCCCCAAGTCCAGCTGTGGGCCACGCGGACGATCTGCGGCGTGCTCCTGCGTGACCTATCTCAACACGGTCAGTACCGCAGCCTATACTCAAATTTTACCGAGCTTGATAGCAATCCAAACACCGTCATCCTACGCGCTTCTCGTGACACAGTCGATACTGGTGGTTGCAAAGCCGAGCGGTTGCAGAATACATACTCGTACACCTTCGCTAGACGCATGAACCCCTGAGATCATGGGATTAGTTTCTAGGTTCCAGTCCAAACAGTCCGGGGATTTGACATCATACCTCCTCCGGTTCTCCCACATACTTCGTACGTACAAGCAATAATGCGTACCTTCAGGAAGCGGCAGTTCCACGTCGAGCGAGGCAGCACTTCCCTGTTGACGGCTTGCAGCGCCTTTCGTGCGGTTCGAACAGCATATTATTCGGAGTGCCGTGCGTACAAGCCGCGTCCGAATCAGGCGGGTACGGGCGGACATAGGAGAAAATGGGAGGTGCACGGCGAAGAAAAGAAGTGTGTGACGTACGAGTTCGTTTGTCGCGTTTCAAGAGAGCGTGTGGTTTTGCCTTTCACGGCATCGGACAACATGTTTTTGCACTACAACAGCGTCCTTCACCGTCACTACTGTACCCTAGCGCTGGAAAAAGCGAAGAAGGTGTCCTCGACAAACAAACATGGCCGACCGCAGGGAAACATTAACATGGTGTCCGGTGCACGACGAAACGCTCATGACGGGGCTCTTGACCTTCAGCAGCTGACGCGCGGGGAAGCTTGAGGCACACAATAGAAAGCGACAGTACTTCGAAAGCAAGAAGAGCCGGGACAACAAAGGGCAGTAGAGAGCAGCCATCCTGTCATGCCTAGGCCGCTGTGGCTACGCTCGTGCTCGCGTGCTATCATAGCAACCTGACTTGTACCCATGGAACCGACGGTGCTGTGTTTCCCCACGCATGCAAGCAGTGCGCACCTGCGGGGTTCGGCGGTTCCGTTTTGACGGGGGCGACAGCTTCCAGTTGACGGCTTTCAAAGTCTTCCGCATGGTGAACCAAGCGAGCGTTGACGAACGGTCGATCAATAACACGTCGCGTCCCAATAGGGTGGAGACGGGCGGGCAGGGGGGTATGGAACGCGCGAAGGTAGCGGTAAAAAAAGAGTTTGTTGTCGCGATTCAAATCGTATGCCAAGGGACCTTCCACCTCAATACTGGAGATGCTATGCTCGAACAAGTGCCCTTCGCACTCTCTAGCGTGTGAATAGTTCGTACGAGTACCTTCGGTACGCGGTAGGTCCACGGTGACGGGGGCGCCGCTTCCTTGTTGACGGCTTGCGGAAACTTCCATGTGGTGAATCGGGCAGCCATGTTCCGACGGTCAAGCATGCGTGGCAACAAAACAGGGCGGGCACGGATGGGCAAGGGTCACGTGCACATATGTTGTCGCGGTCGCGGCTCAATCCAATGGTATGCTCCGGTGGCTTCCACAGGGTCGGAAAGCTCATGCTCGAACAGACACATTTTTACAACGTTTCCACAATCTACTGCAGCTCCACCGGTATGGGTTTATACGATGCCTCCGACAACAAACGCCGTCGTCCGCAGGGGCAGATGGTGCCCGGTGCACGAAGAATGTTCACAGGTAGCTATCACTTGACCTCCGGCAGTTGATCGATGCGCGAACAACAGGACGGCAAGACAAAATACCCGCAAAAGCGAAAACATCGACCAACGCAAACGTCGTGCAGATTGAGAAGGCAATGTGACAACCACTCAACAAGTAGCAATTACGGTGGTTGGCCGTGTGCTCACGTGTGGTCACCACTGCTTGCGCCGGTGGTGTCGACGGTGCAGCGTTAGGGGTCACGGGTCTGGTCCACGTGGTGCTCTTGTCGGCGTGGTTGAGATAGTACACCTCCCCCGCATTTGTCGTGCAGGCTCTCCACCCTGCATTCCCCAAGTAAGTGCGCACCCGATTCAGAGTCAATGCCAGGGGGGACACGGTTCTAGCCCGGTCAAACATTTTCCACCCGATGGAAAACCGAGTGGCGTTACCAACTATGGGTTGCCCTGCGGAGCAAATGACACGCTGAAGCTGAATCAAGCTACACCTCGATGCATTGCGGTGAAAAAGTTACCGCCGCGCCCACTGCTGGCGTACTCTGCCCGGCGCCGTGTGCAGCTGTTCCATGCTGGGCAAGACCGATTGTACGTAGACTTTTTAAGACTCGCGGTTGCTACTCTGTGACACGGCTTGCGACACTACGAGCTAAAGCCGTTTCGATCTATGAAATAGAAACAGATACTGGTACAAGGCTCCAGTAAAGAAGTGAAACCATTCGTATAGAGAGCTCTGCATTTCGTTCGGTCTATTTGTACCCAGTTTTCCCTAGTCCGGCGACGGGCCCACACGGACGAAATGAAATGCTTTCTGTGGGACCTAGCTCAGCGCAGTTAGCACCGCAGCTTACTAAAAAAACGACATTAGTTCGGTACGGTATATACATAGCAACTCGACACCGTTATCATGTGCGCTTGTTGTGACAGACCCGACGGCGGTTAGTTGCAAAGCTTAAAGGACGTCAACGTGCACTTCCTCCGGACACACGGACCCGTGAGGTTGTGGAATTATTTCCCGGCCCAAATACTCCCGGGATGATTTATTGGGTGCGAGCCGGGCGACGGTAGCGGTTCCACTTTTGAGCCATGTTGAATGATCCCTAAGCGGCGTGATGTTCTCGGTCGGGGATGATCACAGGAAGACACAAGGGCTTCACACAGCACACAAATGTATCATGTTATAAGTCGTTGCTCCGTTCACCAAGAATCCCACTGGAAGAGCCTAGCCGTGACCCGATTATAGAGTGACGCAGAATGTAGATCCCCGGCGTTCAAATACAATTTCCTGATATCCCGCTCTGGGGATTATACACCAAAGCTTCCAGCAACCAGAAGTTCATTCATCATATAACACTCCTCAATCCTCGTCTGTCTACAGTGATATCCCTAGTACAACCAAGAACCCCCCTGACTGGTGGTCATCAAATGTACCCTCGTCGCAGCACGATTATTTACGACATCACATCGTTCACTGAAGTATCTCCCCAAATACTTAACTTGCAACATAACTACAGTACAGCTACTGGAATCGCATGAATATTCATCGGAAAAATCTAATAAAATCGTGATACGCTCAACCGTGACACACGCTGTACACGAAAAAAACGCAAACTGAAACTCAACACTCAACACCTGCTCAATACACCGCATACCATTTACCAGTCATTTAGCGACAAGGAGTATATCATATTTGGTACGTGTCGTACATATAGTTTGCACGTGATACATTATATCGTGTGGTATGAGTATGCTTGCTCGTTACAAAGGCATCATGCACCAGTCACCCAGAGTTACTCTCCCGCCCCATCTCAAACACCACCTTAATATGTAAACAGGCAACCTAAACCATTCGGAGGCGTTTCCCCACTCGCCAAACGCTTCTAGACTAGTGGTTCAAAGTATCCCAGCGAGTGATAATGCAAGCAGGGAACTCAATCCGCGCAAAAAAGGTCTTACAAATAAGAAAACCGCCTACGAACCAGAGTCCGCGCTGACTTTCACGTAGTACGTTTACGAGTACGTACGGCAATGTTAAGCAGCCTACATATATCAATGCAGTACATGCACAGCAGACTTCAATTGAATATTCGCATGCATCAGGTCACAACACTTCGTTTCAAATGCCACTGATCATCAAGCAATTATCAATACTCGTACGTGTCATCGGCAGCTACAGTTATCTACTCGTACGCCAAAAATACCCCGCACATCCATCGATTTTTCGTACACCACAACCCCCCTACTTTTCGTGGAGGTATTACCACTGAAAATGCTCACCTAGAGATTTCACCTACTGCTCATACCCGCACTTACCCTATACCGCTATGGGGGGAGGGAGCGAGGTGGGGAGGGAGGGGAGGAGGGAGGGGAGACACTCTCTTACGCACTACGGCTGCTTGTCCGGATGTTATCATCGACATTCCAAAATTACCTATTAATAGTGGTACGACCACTTCTACGCCAGCGGGGGCGGTACGGATAAACTATTCTCGCACGTACGCGTAAGACGCTCACAGACTAACCCATCCACCACCCACACACACACCGAAGAACCCACTCACGGACCCATACCCACCGACTAACCCACCCACCCACCCACCGAAGAACCCACTCACGGACCCACACCCACCCACCCTCCCACCACCCACCCACACCGAACAACACACCCACGAACCCACACTCACCCACCCACCCACCCACACCCACTCACCACATACTGAAGCAGAGACAGGCTTGTCTTGAAGATCCAGACGTCACCACGACGACTACGCTACTGTGTTACCAGGTATATAATAAGGACACTCGTCCCAAGCCATATGCTATCATATCCTATTACTATATGTATGTGAATTTCCATACTAAATACCAGTACCATATACCGGTACTATGCTGCTACTGTACCACATAATGTATCTTCTTATCTTCGTGTGGGGCAAAATCATTAATGAAAGAGTCTAGGAACCCTTGGTATCGCGAATCATACTTCATACATCATTTTTCATATATATATACTTCTGCAATACTATACCTGGCACACCGAGCTGGGCACACCATTAGTATATTACGTGTAGTGTCAGGCAATCAATTGCGCAGAGACAAACTCTCGTGAGCCACCGTCGCACAGCAGCAGCGCAAGAGCGCAAATGAACTCTCGATGAACTTTCAACAGCACAGTAGTCTGATACCCACAAGTTCTACTCGTACTGTAACTCCAAAAAAGCCGAGCGAAGCATGCCATCAAAACAGAACTCGCCGTCTGCCTTGCGTGCACCCAGCCAACTACAAGACCACTCGCGTAGCGACAGGATCTGCGCTCGTTATTCGATACCTGCAATCCTACGGATCACCTACTACCTCTCCTGGCCCCCACTTATGATACCTTGTTCCCCTGCAAAATCCCGTGCAATGTAAAATTCGGATCGAATCACCAGAACACCAATGGCTGTGAAATCCGGATCAAGTTGCATATACTTCGAAGTATTTCATTAAAAAAAAAACACCAGGGCAGTAGTAATCAAAACACGCATCGCATACGTATTACGTGCTTTCAGCCCTTCTCGGGCCGGCGCTCAGTCTCCTGCTCCTTGAGTGTGGTCTTATTTTGAGCTCGACCGCGTTGTTTTGTCACCATCGGTGGGCCCGGGGGCGCGAGCCCTCAGCTCTTGCGCGGCGCGACACGAGGCCTCCGGTTTTTGCTGCTGTTACTGCTGGTGCTGCTTCTGCTGCTCTTCTCCTCCCTCTCTTCCCTCTTCCTGCTCCTCCTGCTTGTTTTCCTGTTGTTTCCCCTCGACTGCTGGTCTCCAGGGTTGTCACCAACAGCGCTAAGCGGACCCTCTTGGGCTGCTGTACTCCGTGGTGGTCGCCTCAAGCGCTAAGCGGACCCTCTTGGTCCTGGTCCTGCTGTTGCGGACAGGGCTGCTGGGGCTATTGCTGCTTCTACTCTCCAGCGCCATCGCTCTCCTCTCGCACCTCCACCTCACCTCTCACCGTCACCACATGTGTATCACCAACTTGTAGCGGGCTGGGTTCAGTCGACCCAGGACCGAACCGGTCATCGTCGAGGTCTTGTCCTTGTGGTGGTTCAGCTGCCGACACATTCAGCACTACTGTAACTCCAGTCCACCCGCGGACCTCCGATTTTCGTCGACTAGCAACGCGGCCCTCTTGACCTGCGCAGGGTACCCCCGACTGACCTCGACTCGAAGCCCATTCCTCTCGGCGCGCAGCTCATGCAACCTCGAGGTCCCTGTTAGGGCTTTTATCTCCTGAAGCATACGTAGCGATGTCTTCGTCGCCCACTTCGATCGTTTCACCATCTAATACACCACCACGTCCAAATTCCCCGATCAGACATCGCGGAAGAAACTCCCACCCCGACGGAGCTGACCGATAGCTGCCGAGCAAGAGACGACCAACTGGTGAGCTACAGTAGATAGCGTGTTAGATTATCCCCAGACGGCGTGGCGATATCGGTCGGGGATGGTCACAGGAAGGCACAACAAGGTCCTCACACAGCACACTAATGTATCATATTATACTGTTGTAGTCGTTGCTCCTTACACCAAGAATCCCGGTGTTAGGACCTCGCCAATAGAGTAACGCGACCCGATCGTAGAGCGTAGAGTGACGCAGTATGTACAGTAGACCCCCGGCGGTCGAACACCATCTTCTCCCGATATCCCCGCTCCGAATGTTTGTTTACGCACCACAGCACCCAGCAAAGAGAAACCCATTCGTCATATGCAGATGTACATACATATCTGTACATATATATATATAGCTCCTCAATCTCCCGTCTGTCTGCATCGATCTCCCAAGCAACCAACAATCTCCCTGATTTGTAATCTATCATACATTCGATATTTTCCAAGCACAATCAATGAGCCAAAACATTTCATCGCTCGTATCATACTGCTGTACCGGGGCACCTCACCAGAGGGCGAGCTTACCCAACAAGATATACTCGTAGTTGTATCCGAGATGTCTACGATAGGGGGTGGCAAATTTTTAAGCCAAAAACGTTTTTTATCTGCATGGTGGGGCTCGTCAACTCAATAACTACTGTACAAGTTACAGTAGTACTATAGTACCCAGCATTGTTGGGTTTTACAATATTGTTCGCCGTTGTTGTGTACTCAGGCCATGTGAAGGCTCATCGGGCTGTCCTTTTTTTGCCTCTCAGAGCCAGGCTTTGGTGGGGGGGGGAGGGGGAGGAAGAGGAGGAGGGGGAGGAGGAGGAGGAGGAGGAGGAGGAGGAGGAGGAGGAGGAGCTTCCCAAATGAGGAGCTTCAGCAGTAATTAGGTGTACTCGTACCGCACCACGCATATTTTACGATATTATTCGTTAGTTGCCTTGTGCCATGGGGCTTACCTTACATGTTTTTTTTTCAAGTCGCTTGTTGGTGAGGTACAGAGCTCCCCAAGAGCGAGGAGCCTCAGAACGCTTAGCTTGCAAAAATATAGACTGTGCCCGGGCCGTAGCACGCACCGTTCTCCCACGCGGCGCAACCAACGCTTACCTGCTGGAAGCGACGGTTCCACCTCGACGGCGGTGGCGATTCCCTGTTGACCGTTTGTGATGGCAACTGCATGGTAAATAGGACCAGCGTGTTTGAGGAGCCGGGCGTTAACGTACCGCGAGCCAATGGCGTGGGGGCACGAGCGGACAGGGGCGTGTATAGAAGGCGCGGAGGTGTAAGCGTCACGCACGATTTTGTCGTCACACGGTTCGACCGTTCGTTGCTTGGGTGTACATTTCACCGCACCGGGGGGAGCTCATGCTCGAACAAGCGCCCTTTGACCACATTTACTGCCGTAATCTACACGCAGCACCGGTAAGAGGCCGGCGTCTACAAACACCGTCGGGCGCAGGAGAGGATCGTGTTGGGTGCACGACGAGCGTTTATTTGTCGAGCTCTTGGCGTCAAGCGTTCGGCGAACTAGAACGGGGGAACAGGAAATACCGTAATCGTAACCAACTACCGGTATGCTTCGTAAAAAGAGTGGAACACATAGGTTTCTGTGCATACCGTGTGATCCCCCGCAACAGTGCAGGTGCGCGGGGAAGCCTTCAGACACTTAAAAAGCAAGCAACGATCAAAGCAAAGCAAACTGGTTCGTCCTGCAAACAGGCATGACGTGCAGCGTGCAGCCGTTCTGGTACGCCTAGGTCGTCGTGGCTACATCCACTTGTGCTCACGTGCTGGCATCCTTGTTTGCGGCGGTGTCACCGACAGCGCAGCGTTAGAGCTCGTGGGTCTGACCCAGGTGGTGCTTTTATCGGCGTGGTTAACGTAGTACACCTCTCCCGTCTTTGTCTTGTGGGAGCTCCATCCTGCAGAACATGGTCCCGAAATAAGTTTGTTGCCGCAAAGGGTAGAATATGGGCCCGAAATTATACTTTTTGTTTCCGCGACAGGTAGGCTTTATTGCGCTTGGTGCCTCTAAGCAGGGCTAGACTAATTACGTACGGGCATTTGCATGATGAGATGGGACTGGGGCCACACGAATCTCTCTCACTGTGTTGATACAGATTTCTTCGGGTGCGATAAAAAAAGGGGACGAAGAGTTGACCTGTTTGGCCAGTGCGTCTGCTTTGCCGCAAGCACTGATCCCAAGTACTAGCGCGCTACTCATGAGCAGTAAGAATCGTATACCACGGATATATCCGAAACCACATACATGTCCCATACCAACAACACCGCTACCAACACTACCACAAGTCAAACAGAGTCGAGAGGCCCTTACCAAATGGTAGTGGTGGTTTTCCATGTCCAGGTGGTATACCAGACGCATCACTTCCTGGACCTTGAACACACAAATGAGCGATAATGGGCGGGGGAGGTTCGTCAAAGCAAGAAATGGGTACCGTTGCAAGTGCTCTAAGTTAACGCGATTGATAGGAAAACGTAGACCACGCGTTTTCGTAAGGCCAGAGGACGTGAACTGGTACGGACGGGACCACGCGCAGAGCGGGCGGGGGCGGGACGCCCATTATTCATGCCCTATCGAAGCCAGCTATGAATAGTGTCCTCACGAGGAAAATGAACCACAGTACCATAGCTACAACCCTAAACTCAGCAGGAGCTCGCGGCGAGCTTCGCTGCACACCCGGCTCGGTGGATGGACCAAGTTCAATAGCGGAGAGAGGAGCAGAGTGGTATTATATATATATGTGCATAGTAGTTGCCGATGTTGCCAAGTCTCTGCATCAGCTACATGTTACGGTTCGAGTAAGAGTACGCATGCCTAGTAACCCCGTGGATACGCCAGACGGCAGTCCCCAGACACAACAGACCATTCAGAAAGAGACGATTCCCCGTTACATGCAGGGAGAGTCGGGGGGGGGGGGTGGAAGGTGCACGGGAAATGCACGTTTTGTTCCAGCGTTGTGGCGATGTACCAGTCGTTGATCACATATCATGGCGGGCGGGGAACGCGTGCGTCAACAAAGTGGCGATGGACGAGTTCGACTGTGCCAAGCAGCCGTACCATTTGCTGTGGCGTGTAACCAAGATAACGTCGGCAGGGGGGAAACGAAATCACACGACTAGTAGGACCACAGAACATAAGTACCAAATTTGGGCGGAAATACAAGGACGGTTTAGGCATTCATATGAATACCAACTGTTCTTTTACATTTTCATCCAGAAGGGTATACAATAGCGTGTGTGCGCTTGCATGCACCCTTGCTGGTGTGGCGTCGACGGCATGGTCTTTGGCGCAAGAAACACATTCGTGTGGTATCATCACCATCGCTTTTGCGCGAAAGACTTCCTTAGTGGCGGTCGGACGTCACACGAGGTAACAAACCCTTTTTATTGGTGGTGTGAGGTTCTGTCCGTATGTTGCTGACAATGACCAGACAAAGGGGAAGACTAAGGTGCCGTCGAATTCGCGGTGTTCCGATAGTGACGAAGCGGGACAGTTTTGTATCAGGCGGGTCGGCTACCGCCAGGCAGGCAAACAAGCTGGCCCGGGTTTCAGCATGTGGCCGTGGCATTTTCAACGGGGGGGGATAGAACTTCATGCGAAATCAACGTTCGCTGATAGAGCCGAAATCGAGTGGTGGACTGGTCCACGTAGCTGTACAAGAACACGGGATTGCCGTTGCTGGATCAAGGCAACGCCAAAACTTATCACTCCGTGCACACAACCTAGAGGCGCTCCGCATGGTACGCACGTGCTGACGTCGATGGTGAGGCTTCGGAAGCCCCGGGTTTGTTCCAGGTGGTGATTTTGTATACGTGGTTAGCGTAGTATACCTCTCCCTTCTTGGTCCGATGGGCGCTCCACCCTGCGTAGGCATCACGGTAAAAGGTTGAGGATATTACCTAAAGCTGTTAGACGAGAACGGAATAAAAGCATACTAAGCAGACATGATACTGGAGGGAACTTTTTAAGTTTTCATTAATGTTTGCACGCACACCGAGTGCAGACAATAAGTTGTAGTAGCCCGTCCTGCACCGTGTGTCAGCTATCCGTGTTGTTTCTTTGCCCAGAGGTGTCACTTGCTAAATGTTGAAAGCACGCCGATCCGGCAAGTCGTTCCAGAAGCAACTGCCTTCATGTGCACGTCACCGAACAGTGACCACTGGGCACGTCCTGGCGGGGCGTGCCGCGTACTTGCATGCTGCCGCAAGAGAGAGAGAGAGAGAGATACCGTGGCCTCACTACTGCACAGCAGCACCAGCGCTCCTCCACTCTAGAAGGCGTTCTCTGCTTGCGGCGCATCTTCGATTAATCCCCTGAAGCGTGTCGAAGTAAACCAACAGTGCGCTCTGGTGACGCGTGTAAGCACACTGGGGAGAAATCCGCACGGGGTGTCAGGGCATGCCTCACCGCTTGCAAGTGACAATGCTGCTGGCGTTGCTGACGTGAGAGGGGAATGGTAGCGGTCGAGGGGTGGAGTGTGGGGGGTGATGGCGGGAGTTGGGCCTA
>JAYJME010003136.1:0-12537 GCA_036873775.1 Costaria costata | reverse complement strand
GAGGAGGGTTGGGGGTGGGGGGTGATGGGGGAGGGAACCGTTCCCAAACTTGCACCCTGTTAAAGGCGCCGTGTGGTGTGTTAACTTTACAAACGTTTTCCAACGACAACGATTGCAGGAAGAATAAACGTCAACACGACCCACTGACAGCGTGTACGAAAGTAGGTTGCGTAGAGCCAGATCGCTGTCCTCACTGCGACGCCCGTTGGGTTTGGTGTTGTTTTTTTTCTCGTAAGCTTTCGCCGGATCTCTGCCGTTAGTTAAATATCAACTGTTGAACGATTCTGTTCTAGAAGTAATGTCACCAGCTAGGACTGCGAGTTGGCCGACTCTTAGTCGTCGACTATATATCACTAGGTTTTACTGGCAGTGTACATTACTTGGCTAGATATGGCAGTTAGATGCGTGTGATAATATGTGGAGTGCTGCGTTTTGATTGGCACGTACGTTTTGTTTTAGAAAGTAAGTCAGTTGGTTCGTTGGACTGGCTGGTGCTGCAGTAGTTCCAGCCGTAGTCGTGGCACTTTCAGGTCCGTTGTTTTCAGCTGATCAGAGCTGATCAGAGCCACTCGAAAGAGTGACCATACCACCCCAATTTGTTTTTTTTGGAGTCTTTACGGTTTTTTTGTTTTTTGTTTTTTGTTTCGCTAAACATGCACCCCCTTGGGATTGTTTGACTAATTAACAAAACCAAACGAACAAAAAAGCCTAACTACGTACCAGGTAGATTGAGAGAGCTACTGAATCACTCGCCGGGGTGTGGCCTAAACGCCGTACGTAGCGAAAGTAGAAAATGGATAGGGGTATATAGTTCGTACTATGTATAATGTTATAACTCATCGTCGCACCAGTCGTACCACTTGCTTCGTCACCCAAGTAACAACTCGCAGCCCTAAACGTGACGCCACCGTTTCTTTTCTTTCTGTACCGTTTGCAGGTGGTGCTGGACAAAACCGTGCGAGAAATTTTGATGCGCGAAGGCGTCGTGCCCGTGTCTGCCAAGGGCTTTTACGACCACTTCGCCAACGGCGTGCACAGCCAGCGTATGTACGACGACGTGAACTTCATCCGAGGGGTGGAAATCGTCGCGGAAATCGACAAGCTCATCGAGGCCAACGATGACAGCGTCAACAGGTGTGCCGCCCGACCGTATTATGTACCAAGACCAGCGCAGGTGGCCGGGACCTCCCCCCTTGCGCAATGTGGGCGTTAAGACATCCTTGTGGAGACATTGCACTTATGTGGGAAACCACAAGGTATCAATAAACCTGTTTTTTTGGTACGCCTACGTAATGGTGTAACTATATAGTGCGATGTCTCCACAAGGATTTTTTTACGCCCACATTGTGCAAGGGGGGGTTCCCTGCCATCTATGAGGTAGATACCAGTATTATTTATTATTTGTTAATATAATACTTGGAATTATTCTATAAACAGTATGTACGACGGTGCTGCTATCATAGGATAACCCTTGTAGTACCGCGAAAAATATCCCACCCTATTTCCAAGTATATTTGTTCCCAAAAACCGTTTCCGGCTCTAAAGGGGTTAACCCCTTTGTTAACCCTTTTAGGACTGGTACGACTGTTAAGAGAGCAGTCCCGTTTTGGGGGGAAATTACTTGGAGTTAGAGTGAGGTATAGGTTTCTGTACACTGCAGTGGTAAAAGGGTTGAAAGTGTAGACTTCATTAAATGCTTCGGGGACGAACTAGATATAACTATTAAATAGTGGGGGGTACAGCTTTCGGCATTGCGGAGGCTATACATACCAGCAGTAATCAGAACCCTCGACGGACCCAAAAACCCATATATGCCCCTGTTCTTCCATAGCATAATACTGTATATACAGTAGACATTTACAGTAGGTACAGTAGGTACAGTAGGTACAGTAGGTGCACAGTAGATGCAGTAGATGCAGTAGGTTCTGAGACTCTAGTCCCCCAAAATAGTAAAAGGGTTAAACGAGGCTTCGCCACGAGTACGGTGGCATCGCCCTCTGTGCTGTGTTGCGAGCAAGCCAGTACAAGGCACCCGAGTGAAGGAAGAACACTCGTGTACGAGTACATCGTGCGCGCGGTGGAAGCCTTGGCCGCTCCGGCCTGGGTGCGACAGCATTCGCCCCTTCGCACGTGGTATCATACGCTATTATCATGCTTCGAAGTACGCTTGCGTTTTCCTTCGCTTTGCAGACAATGGGGGAGATATATAAGAGTACTGTAGGTGCACCGGGTATCCTAAGGCTTTAACGTTTGAAAACAGTAAAACAACAGTCTTTTGGTTGGTACTGGTACACCATTATACCTTCACGCAGGAAACTGCATTGTTGATTGTTATGGAACGATTTCCGGCCGGCATAGGACTTTAACGTTGCAAAACATTCAAACAGCAACACTATTCATCCTGTAGATACCTGGTAGACTATAGCGCTATGATACGCAGGAAATTAGTAAAGTTATATTGTTACATAATAATATGTTTTACGTGCCGCCTGTATTTGCAAGGCAGGCTGTTAGCATAAGCAGTGAGACCTTGCAAGGCGATGATGGCGGTCTACGATCTTCCACACTGCTGCAACACGAAGTATTCGTTGAGATTTAGGAGTGTTTACTATTCATAGGGCTGCGAGTTGGCTCACTATGAGTCGTCAACTTATTAGTGTACACTGTAATAGTTGGCTATACAGCAGGTAACACAGTTATTTCTAGTTCCTTGCGGTAGTTTGCGGAGATCTGCTTTTTTTTAATGTGATGTGGCTATGACAGATAGACGTGTTGCTATAGAGACGTACTAAACTCAGTTGGCTACTGCACTAATAATTAGCCGCCAGGTCTACTAATAGCCAACTCACAGCCCCAGTGTTGGCCTGATTGACGTTCAGTTCGTAGATTCTCACCCCCGAACCAAGCGTCGCCATCCCCCGAACCAAGCACTGCTGCATCATTGCAATATTATTAACAGTATTGGCGGCAAGTTAAGAGCTTTTGCCCGGTTGGCTTTCGCAGATTCTCTCCAAGCGTGGCCATCTCCCGAATCAAGGAGCGTGCTCGGCGAGCAAGTTGTTTCGAGAGGAAGGAAATCCAACCAGGCCAGAAGAAGGTACTGCCGATAGTCCGCTAATACCCCGGGCGGTACTGCTAATACCCCGGGCGGGACTGCAATCACACTGTAGTATATGATAGCACCTCCACAAGCATCTTCTATTTTTCTGTTGTACTCTGTCCCTCTACCGTAGATCGTTTAATGTATGCATCAGCATTGGATTTCGATTGGATGAGGCCTTCTGCACCGGCAGGGGGTGGTCGCCTGGTATGTCCCCCCGCGCTAAGTAGACACTCAGTATATGGCATACTCAGCGCGCGGTTAGTACCTGAGTATGAAACTACGAACTACTGCCGGGTGGGCGGGATGGTCTAAAGAAATCCATTACCCACTTTGCTCACGAGGTTTTGCGGGAGAGATAAAGACAAGTGCTCCTCGGCAATACGAATTTGCAGACATTCCGATCCAAACTGTTGTTCCATGATTTGTGCTAAATGCAAAAATCATGGCCTCTCTTTTGATCGCCATTTTACTGTTGTATTATGTACCTCTACCGTGAATCATTTAATGCAAGTACTGGATTTGATAAGGCCTCCTGCGCCGGCCCGTGGTCCTGCCCGTATTTGATTGTAGTTAACCACTGGTCAGGCACAGAGTTACCCCACCCAGACTTCCTCAACCTTGCATCAATCCTTTGCCGCGCACGTTTCGAATTTCTTTCTCAAACTCCGGCGATAGTGGCAGCTCGCTAGCGTCGGTGTAGCTCTGGCCGCGTTTTCTCTTGCTAATAACGTGGGGCAGGCAGTCGGTACTATGGGGACGGTTGCGGTGGTTGCAACGGCGCAGTCTTGTTAGTTGCAGTCGTGGTTTAGTTTCGGTTGAGTTGTGCCTGCCTCCGATTAATCTATCCGGACAGAAATGTAAGGACCGTTCGATATTCCTATTTATACCCGAAAGGTCCTTATATTTACGTCCAGACTGGCAGACGTTAGAGTCGGCTGCAGCGTTCTTCTCGTGCTTGCTTAACTGCACCCATATCGTATTATACCCCAATAATAGAAACGCCTCCTTAACAGAAACGTCCCCGAACCAAACCCCCACAGATTTGGAACCGAAACAAGTACATTCCGACGATCCTGTACTATTCCCGAATCGACGCCGGTCAGCCAAGGATCAGCCCAAAGGCCGGGAACATGAACAGGTACGAGTAATTCGCGGGTTTCTGTTAACGGTGTCGTGGTGTTACTACCTGGGCTATAACTTTAGTCCCGGAAACCGGCTATAAAGTTGGTGCCGTGAGACCGGGTGTCTCAGACACGCCGGTGCTAATCCAGCGCAACGATATGGGGGGCCAGGCGAGTCGCCCGTAGTTGGGCGGGGAGAGTTGTTCGGGGTAGATTGAGGCGAGGTTCCGGGAGGGAGACAAAACGCAAGGTTTCCGCCCGCAAACTGAAGAACAAGTTGTGCCACACAACGGGATCCCAAGTCCGACACAGTGGGTACCCGGAGCTAAAACAAACCAAGACAAAAATACGAGGATTCGGTGCTTAAGAGCGGTCAAATAGGTATGCTATGTCCCGCCTATATACTAAAACGCTACAGTTTCCCGACGGTAGACAAGGGAAACTTGTAGTTAAGAGCGCTTGCTTCGGCTTGTCTCGGGGTGGTCTTATACTGAGGGTGCCCATTGTACTGTTCTTTCGATTTTTTCCACGGCGCACTGCTTCACGCAAACTGGTAGAGAGTACTCACTCCCTTTAGAGGCCTGTTTTTACATTTAAAAAATATTTTTTCTTGTTGTTTTACCCTCCGAATGACGAATAAAAATGAAGCTTAACCCTTTTTAGTCTATTAAGATTGGTATGACTGTTAATAGAGCACTCCCGTTTTGGGCCCTTAATTATTGGAAATAGAGTATTTATAAGCTTTTGTACAGTGCAGTACTGAATTAATTCAGCCGCCCATTCTTCCACATATAAATACTCCTATCGTACATACTGTGGTGGTTAGGTGCCAACAACTGTCACGAGCCAAACCAGATTGTATTCGCCTGCCGTTCGCCGTTTCTGGGTGCAAAAAATCACTTGCCGTTCGGCGCAGGGCGATCTTCAGCTCGAATCCACAAGAGGAACCTCTCATCGGGCCCGCGTCCATAATCGTGGTGAACGATGTCCGGCATGAGCTGTACCCTGAGTTCCTACAGAGGACGGTGCCGTACTTCTTCACGTTGGACAAGATTCGCCGCTGCTACAAATGGGCCGACGTAGCCTTCGTGCAGGTACATCTGTATTCATGTTTGTGTTTAACCATCGCGTTTTATTTTCCAACTCAAGTCGTGGGAGTTCGTGCAGGTACTCGTACAGTATTTTTGTTTTCCTCAACCATCATTTTTACTTTCCAGCTCAAGCCGTGGGGGGGTTTCGTTACCCTTATTTCCCCTTGCTAGTAGCTTACTAGTAGCGTACTATAATAGTAGCTTACTAGTAGTGGTGCTCAGGACAAGCCGTGGTCACTATGATGATGATGTCTTCTCTTCCCCCCCACCCGGTATAGGCATGCCTTCATTTCTGTCGTGCATGGGGTTAATTCAGCGTTCTCACTGCTCGTCGATTTGGGTCGGATTTTTTATTAATTACCTGGTACCTGGTACATGACAGCACGGGGCACCTTCTTACCATACGCAACAAAAAATGCCTGGTATACCCCAATGCACACTTCGTGTTTCGAAGCGTCGTTCAATACTCGTATACAAAACAAAAAGTTAACTGCGGACATTGGTGCTGCAGCAGTTGCCTCCTCCGCGCGTTCCTCCCGAAGCACACACTGCTGTACCGCTCCAGCCCATTGTACTTAAAAAACAAATCCCACCAGCACCGTTACCTCCACTTCTGCTCCTTCTATTCGTGCGCACTGTCTCTACTGCACTTGTGCTGTGTACATGGCGGCTTATGTTCCTGAGTAGACGCCGCAGCGATTTCACGACATGCCGGGGTGGAATGACCCCGACCCCTTGGGAAACCAAGCGGCCACGCAATTCGACATTGTCAACTCCGGGAGGGATGGTGTGGGAGGAGCTCTGTCCTGCGGGCAAGGCTCTCTCTGGCGGGTTCAGGTGCGTCGAAGACGGCGGCTTCCCACGGTCGGTTATCGTGCGATTGGTTCTGATTTTTCATGACTTGGTGTCTGTCATGTTTCCGCACAATCTCTAGCCTGTGCCGCGTCAGGGGGAGACTTTTAGAGAGAAGGTTCTTTGCCGTGGTCATGATGTCATTCATACACACGCCACGCAAGCATGGTGCTTCAGCCGAACTGCACTCTTCAGACCCCTGTTGACCAAGAAACAAAACAATATCAGGGCGAGTTTCCACAACCCAAGTTGTCGTGCCAGATGCTGCTGTCTTCTTGCTCGTGACGCGACCAAGGCCAAGAGAGTCTTCTCTATTATGCTGCCTTCATATCCCTTGCAATGTGGCCTTACAGGTGATGCGAGACGGCATTCGACCGGACGGGAGCAAGTACGTCAAGAAAGGCGCGGCGCTGGAACAGGTGCGGTACAGTGTTAGTTGGTACACTATTGGTACTGCAGTGTTTGTTGTGATACTGAAGCATGCTGCCATAGGGATGCACCCAATGTTTGTGAGGCTCCTCACCTGAGGGGCTCCCATTTCTCACCGAAAACCTGACAGCGAGACAACAACAAAATAAGCTCATACCCGTTGAACAACCCCATGGGCTAGCTATATAACGGTGTAGCACTATTACTAGGGAACATGTTCTGTTAATAGCAATGAGGACCAATTACGATAAGTAAAAATACGGGGACATATGGAGTTTTGTGTCTATCGTGGATTTCGATTTACTATGGCATTTACTACTAATAGTAGTAATGGCGTTCGAACGAGACTGGGTAGTTTCTCAATAACAACCAGAACGATTTTGGCCATACCGTACCACCTCCATCGTAGCTCCTAGCACACTTAATCGTTCTCATGAGCGATTGGTGTTGACATTATTTCCGTGCTTCCCCTTGCCACGCAGTGCTACGATAGAGGCAGCCTTGTATTTTTTTTATGTCTGGCTATTATGTAGAACCCTCGACTTAGGAAGTACAACCGTTGTCCTGTGCTGTATCAGGTACCCAATATCGTTTGGTTTTTACAAAACAAAACAAAACACACCTACAGCAGTAAGGCATGCGATTGCTCTTCGGGTTGCCCTTTCCTTTTTTGTCGGAGCCAGCTTTTTTCTGGGTGAGGTAGAAAGCTCCTCAAATGACAACCAACACCCTCGGAAAATCATGGAACAATACCTCTCCAGTCGCATCAGTCGCATCAGTCGTACCGGTCGTCTTGCTTCCACTTGCGGTATACGTATTGTTGTGACGGGCCAGCAAACCATGAAGGGTTGATAACGACACCCTACGGGGGCAGGGACGAGGGGACGTATTTCCTCCGAAGGCACCAAACAAGCCGGTAGAGATAAATATACACTACTACTGTGACTACTGTGACTACGCCGCTTCGTTTCATGAGAGGGTGGGGAAGGTGCGGACGTCGTAGCAGCGCTTGTATGATGGAACGATGCTTTGCCTATACATTGTCGGGTTGCCGATACGTCAGCCCAAACCCACGATGGCATGATGTTAGCCTATTTTTTTGTCGTGATGTTGGAAGACACAAGAAACACGCCCCTTGCTTTCCCCGCTTGCCGACAGATCGGGAAGCAGGGAGGGCTAGGGTTTCGGTCGGAGGTGTTGATCGAGGACACGCACACTTCGATCGACCTCTTCAGACAGGGCTGGAAGTCGGTGTACGTCAACTTTCCGAAGGTACCGACAACCATGCAGCGGTCATGCAGAGTATACAGAGGTGGCGTATGGAGCGAATCGATAGCACCACTGCACAATATAGCTACTACCCATGAGAGGTTTCCATCGAGAGAAGGCGTTTCGTAGACTGAAACTCCTCGGGGGAGGACTTGAGAAAAGGTGGGTGCAAATGAGTGATGAAGCAACCCCCCGCAGCGATTAAAAACCCACCGACAAATTTACAGTACCTTTCGGACGATGTGTTCTGTCCAAGTAAGTGAGCACGACCAATTTGTTTGCAGAAAAAGCCGACCCCCTCTCTGTGTGTGCCACGCGCTAATATTTGCTCAAGTTCTCCCCCAAGGAGTTTCAGTCAACAAAAACAGCCTTCTCTCTATAAAAAAACCTCCCCATCGCCCTCCCAACCAACGCCACCAACACCTCTACCAACACCATCACCAACACCAACACACCGACAAATGGACAGCACCTTTCAGAAAAGTCGACCCCCTTCCTGTGTGTGGCACGAACTTACCTTTGCTCAATTTCTCCCCCCCCAAGGAGTTTCAGTCTACGGTACCAAAACAGCGTTCTCTCTCAAAAACACCGGTAGAAGTACAGTAACGTTCGGGCGGAGCGCGCTGTCCGAGTTAGTGAGCCCGTCCAATATTTCTGCAGAAAACGCCGACTCCCTTTTCTGTGTGTGTCGCGCGCTCCGTGTTGGTTCAGGAGGTGCTGGCGTGCTGCACATGGCCTCCTGATACCGTCAAGTGGCGGTGGAAGCAGGTTCTCAGGTAAGTTCTGTTGTCGGCCGCATTGCACGGGTCCCTCAGCACATATATACATCGATCGCCGTCGTCCCTGCTCCGTACGCTGAACACGTGCACTCTCACCGGCATATGCCTGGACATCACTACGAGTACAGTGGTACACCCACTTTAAGACCCTACGACGCGTGCTACGATAGAGGTACCGTAGCACTTTTTGGCTGAAACATCTTTTGAACGACGGATCTCCTTACCTTAACCTTAACCTTAACCCAAAATCGTCGGGATTGTTCCATTCTTGTTTTGCAACAGAATTAGTTTTGTGCCAAGGCCATGGGGTGGTTCATCGGGTTAATTAAGCTCACCATTTTCCCAAAGTTGGGTTTTCGGTGAGGTACACAGCCCCCCAAGTGGGGAATCTTAGAAAAAACATGGAACAACACCCACCCCTATCGTAGCTATTAGTAGCATGTGTCCTACGGTTAATTATTTTTGTTCAGGAGACGAGACCAGGTGAAGCGGCATGCCCCTTCACAACAATCTGCTAGGAATAAGTGTGGCATAATTTTAGCAGTATAAATAGTTAATAGCTAAATATTATACAAAACATGGAGATAAGCCCATTGGAAAAGCCTGTCCCGAGGTGATCATACCACGTGTAATGGCATCGACATCAGTGGAGAAGATGCGGTGTGATCGCGATACAGCCGAAAACACAGTACACCTATCGCGCTGTACGATGGAGATGCGCGAAAATAAATAATAGATGTTGAAACAGCTGGCGATCGGACGGGATCACGAGACTCGCTAGTTACCAGGGTAGCTAAGAGGACATGCCGATACACCGCTGGGACATGCTACGATATGGGTGTTGTTCCATCATTTTTCTAAGGTTCCCCACTTAGGGGGCTCTATACCTCATCCAAAGCCCAACTTTTGATAAATATTGTGAGCTTAACTTAACCCGATGAACCATCCCATGGCGTACTGTAGGTACACAACGAATTATACTGTAGTAATGCAAAACAATAATGAAATCCCCAAGATTTTGAGTTGACCCCTTAAGTGCCGGAAACGGTTTTTGGGGACAAAACTACTTGGAAATAGCGTGGGATACTTTTTGGGGTAGAAAAAGGGTTAAAGAACTCCGTTGTTCAGAAAATGTTCTAGCCAAAAAGTGCTACCTCTATCGCAGCACGCGTCAGCTTTAAACTTGAGATCCGTTTCTGTCGCCAGATTAATCGGCCTTCATGCCGCGGTGTGCTTCCCAGCTATGACACAGGTAAGACATACGGGCACGCCATGTATTACATATTTACTGTATAGATATTCAAACAAATTGGGAAAACACCCGCCAGCAATACACATAAATTATGCCAGTACAAGTCTACAGTTTATCCTAACAAGTAAATACCTGGTGTCATAGGAATATTATTAAACAGTGGTACGCTTCTAGGCCAGCGGAGCCGCGGGTGTAGTACCGTCGTCGGCGGTGCGGAGCCGACCCTTGCCAGGAAGCTCCTCAATCTCGGAGGAAAACAAGGGTCGCTAGTATGAGGGGAGGGGAAACACGCCCCAAAACTCGACTGGTGTGAGGGGAAGGGAAACACGGCCCAAAAATCGACTGGAAGTGCGACTAAAAAGCAACACCCAGTGTTACAGGAGTATGTGGAACACAAGACAACACCGGCATATACTACGTTGTTTTCATTCCCAGCTTGTAATAGGGCGCTCGAAAAACACAAAAACGGCCAGAGCAACGGAACCATTACTCTGCCATACACGCATTTAATTGGAGGGTCTCACGCCTCTCCATCGCCAATTCGCCAATCAACATTCACCGCATTGCATTGCGCCTTTCATCTGCCCACGCTCTTGTGGCGGACCCTTGCGCACTCCTGCTATTGTAGGTGGCACCAGGGGGCGGTGCAGCTGGCTATGTGGAAGGGGTGGAAGTTCGCATTAGGCGGGGAGACCTGGGCCGCTTCCTTCCAAAAGGCGTGTACATACGGTAGAGCTCGACTATCCCTGCCGAACCAGATCGAAATACGACTATAATATTACTATTAATGCCGTTAACGGCTATTACGGGGCAACACACTGTTGTAGTCATCAGAATCTACAGTACAAGCTAGGAGTACAATGTGGAAAAATAGGAGTATATGTTTTTTTTTTGTGTCCTTGATGGGTTCTGGCTAATATTCCCCCCGAAGCAGAGCTGTGACTTGGCCGGCGATAACTCGCCGACTAGCTATTTATCTGCACTAGTCGGCTAGGGTTATAGGGTAGGTGTTACCGTTAGTTACGTGCGGTAAATATCGGAGTTCTGAGTCTTTGTACCTGACGGGCGCGTTTTGTGGCTCGACGCGTGGCATTTTATTGATAAAAAACTTAATTCAGTTAGTTGGCTTACTTCGCCACCCAATTAAGAGCACAACTGGTACTACTGTACCGTAGCTGTACAGTCTAGCCATAGAAACGGCAATATTTTTCGATTATGCTGTTACAGTGTATCTGCTGACTGTTCAGCACACGCCAGCATGGACTTAGTGGGATAGTCTGGCCTGTGCTTGCGTGCCGCGCACTGTTTGGACAACCTCTGAGCTCACTCACAACCCGCCGTGACCCCGTTGCATCCCTTCCCCCCGCCGTATGGACGACGACACCGTACCAGGTCTTCGCGTTCGACGCGTTGAGCTACTTTCTCCAGGCGTTTGCCGGAGAGATCCTGTTGGTCTTCCCAGTCGTCTACGGCTTCACGAACTCGGCTCCTTTCAACACGTGGAACATCGAGTTCGCCCTGTACTTCTTCCCTTTCATCATTACGGGGGTGCTCCCGACGGTCGGTGCACTGGGGTGGCAGAAGACATCGTCAGAAAAGGTGAGCATGTGAGGATGTGCCACCTCCACACCGGGGGCGTATGTGCCACGCTGCGTCTACCGACAAGAGAAACGGCGATCAGGAAAGCAGGCACATTTGTTTTAATTTTTTCCCCCACTCTCGACATTGCACTGCATCCGTCGACCGACTATACTGTACCAGGTAGTTCCCTGCATGTTCTAGCCGCCCATATCATGCTTACAACTGTTGAGTGCCAAGCGCCAAACTCTGCTTAACTATTCGGGCACGGGTAGTACGGAACCATCCCCAGAAGCTTCGCGCTGCAAGATGCACACCCTAACAGCCGCGCCCCTCTCTGGAATTGCCGGCTCATAGGTGATGCGAGACGAGCAAATATGGTTCGCGACTTCGTTCGTGCAGATCTACGCCGTCATGCACGCCGTGTGGGGTACGATCACAAGAAAAGACCCCTCGAACGCGTGGGAGTGCAAGTGCCCCGTCTGGCCGCTCTACGCCCACTTTATCCTAATCATTGTAGCGTCTTGCTACAACACCGTCGGTTGGGTAAGGCGAGACTTTGAACAGCCCTGGGTCTGGGTGAGCTGCGTCGGGTCGTCGCTGTTCGCCCTTCACTCGTTGTGGCCGGTGGTGTCCTTCGGGCTAGGCGTCACGATGCCACCGGCCTTCTACACGAGGGTGTTCGGGATGCTGGTCGTCATGACGTTAGTTAGTATGTGGCTTCTCGGGGAGAATACGAGCAATGGTTGAGACCATGCACGGAGCGGAGCCCTTTAAAAAATCGCGGGGTAGTTGAGAACCATGCACGGAGGGAGCACTTTTTAAGATCGTGCCGTGGGGTGTATCACAGGTTGTACCTGGTATGCGTCCGCGTGCTGTATATTCTTCCCCAGCTTTTACCGAAATGTTAGTGGTCGAATGCGGGGGGCAGGGGTTGTGAGGGATACCTTGTTTAGGATGGGTGTTGCGTAAATTACAGGACATAGGCTTGTTTGTAGCAGAGTTGTACACCACGATCGTCTTAAAAGTCATCAGAGGAGGAGGGGGGGGGGGGGGGGTTGCA
>JAYJME010003135.1:0-12539 GCA_036873775.1 Costaria costata | reverse complement strand
AACATCTTTTTTTCTCCTGAATTCCTAAGAGAAACTACGGCTCTTGAAGATAATCTTAACCCTGACCGAATTATTGTTTCTGGTAATGATAAAGAAGGCTGTAATGAGATTGCTCAACTATTAAAAGAAAACACGCTAAACAACCCAGAGATCTTAATATCTGATTACGATGAAGCTGAATCCATTAAACTTTTTTCAAACACTTATTTAGCGATGAGAGTGGCATTTTTTAACGAACTTGATTCTTTTGCCATTAAAAACAAACTGAATGCTAAGAGTATTATTGATGGTGTTTGTAAAGATAAAAGAATTGGTACTTTTTATAACAACCCTTCTTTTGGATATGGCGGATATTGTTTGCCAAAAGACACAAAACAACTTTTAGCTAACTATGATGATATTCCTAATAATATCATCCATTCTATTGTTCAGGCGAATCGAACAAGAAAAGATAACATTACTAACGACATAATTAATAAAACGAACAAAAACGACACTATTGGGATACATAGATTAATTATGAAGGAAGGATCTGACAATTTTCGTGATTCCTCTATTATTGGAATAATAAAAAGATTAAAAAAACGTGGATTTAATGTTATTATCTATGAACCAAATATAACAAAATCAATGTTTGCTAATTGTTTAATTGTAAGAGATATAAACTCTTTTAAAACAAAATCTAATCTAATAATATGTAATCGTCATTCAGAAGAATTAAATGATTCAATAAATAAAATATATACAAGAGATATATATAATTCTAATTAAAAAAAAGGAGCGAAATCGCTCCTTAATATTTTTCAATGATTTAACCAACTTGTTTGCAATATTTTAACAATAGCTTCATTTGCTCTATGCTCCCAAGTTTCTTTGGCTAATATTGTTTTTATACCACTTATTCTTATTTCTCTGTCAATAGTGGCTTCTTGACAAAATTTATTAATTGCTTCATCCCATTCCTGAACCGTTTCTTTTATCTCTAAAAAATCTTTATATTCATTAACAGCAGGCATTTCTGTCGATATTACTGGCTTTCCTGTTGCTAGATATTCTCTTAATTTAAGAGGATTGCAGCAATCTGAATAACCATTATGTAAAAATGGCAATAATAATATATCCCATGTTTCAACCTTTTCAATTAAATCATCATGTTTTGCTGCAGGTAATCTTGTTATCCTTGGGTGGTCAAAGAATGATTCATCCACATCTGATGCTATATGCCCTATCATCTCCAGTGAAAGATTTTTATTTTTATATAATAACTCTTCTATTAATTTAAAGTTTATTCTTGTATCAATTCCACCATAAAAACCAAGTCTTATATTTTTATTATCTATTTTTTTTTCTTCTATTTCAAAAAATTTTTTATGAACACCATGAGGAAGCATGAATGTTTTATTCGACTTTAATTTTTTGTATAATTCATTACTTGTTGTAAAAACAATGTCTGCCTTTTCAACTAACTTTTTTTCTTTTTCTGTTACTAATTCATGATCTACACCGTTTAATGACCCAAAATCATCACAACAATAATAAACGACCAAATCTCCATCAGTAATATTCAAATAATCAACTGCACTTGGTAATGTTAACCAAACAATTCGTTGAATTTTTGTTTTTTTGTGCAATTGATGTTTCATTAAAAAATTATTTAATTTCACAAGAAAAGGATTCTCCGCTAACGGATAAACAATTGGTTTTACTAAATGAAGATTAGTAAAATCTATCTTATCAGAAGGATAAATTGTTGTATTTTTACCCGATAACTTTTCAAAAATTCTTAAAACATCTGTTTTGTTAAGCTTCGGTTTTCTCATTCCTATTGAGTTAACCCACTGAACATTATATGTTTTTTTTATTTCATTAATTAAATGCTGCGTGCTTGACGGGTGTCTGTTATAATCCTCACCAAAAACTAAAAACTCCATATATACTCCTGTTATTATATTTTAATATGCTTACATAAAAGAACAATAAAACAGGAAAATCTTTCAAAAAAATACTTTACTTTTGATGTGTTTTGACATATAGTTAAATTATAAGGTTTTCCAAGTCCTTTTAAAACTTGGATGGTGGCAAGTTTACTTCTCTTGTGATTAAAAGAGGTCTTAACAGCGCAATAATTGCGTCTAATTGTTATGTCTTTTATATATTAAAAAAGGAAATCCACCATGACAACTTTATTTAAACACCTCAGATCTCGCCATGTAAACGTCGAATTTTACAAAGGTCTTACAGTATCAGAAGAAGATTTTTCTGCTACCTTTTTACTTTGGAATCTTTCAGGTCAACTTGTAGGGTACCAACAATACCGACCAGAACGTCCAAAAATGGATCATACTCTTAACCCAAGAGAATTACGCTACTTTACTTATTCAACAAAGTGTGATGTCAACACACAAATGCATGCTGTTTTTGGAATGGACTTACTTAATCCAGAACAAAAAACATTGTTTGTTGTTGAAGGCGTATTTGATGCGGTTAGACTTCACAACCTTGGATTAAATGCATTTGCAGTATTAGCTTGCAATCCAAAACAAATGAAATCATGGTTATGGTCTCTCGGATACACAGTTGTTCCTGTTTGTGAGGGCGATTCCGCAGGACAAAAACTAAAAGGATTGGCTAACACTGATAACGTTGAGTTCTTGCGTGATGGTGTTGATCTTGGGGATATGACTGATGAAGAAGTTTTTAATAAATTTAAAAAATATTTATAATTTTTAAACTTAATTTTTCTTTAAATACAACAAATAAACAAAAGGTGTTATCCAAAAACACCTTTTTTTATTTACTATCGTTTAAATTCCTGTATTGTGTAACTTGTTTTAAAAAATTAGATGATAGGAAAGAAAATGATAAGGAATATTTTTACGATAAAAAATGTAATAAAAACAATGTTAGTGATTGCAAGTTTCAGCAGCTATGCAAGTGATACTCTGGTTAAAAGAACAGACCTTTCTATTGAACAAGAAATATTGTATCAAAAATTAGATTTGGAAGGTAAAATTAATAGAACTGTTTTTAAAAAATCAATTAATAAACATAAAAAAGTTGAAGATAATGACAAAGACCTTATAACCATCATAGATTTCAGTCAACCATCAAGTATTCGACGTTTAGCAATTATTAACTTAGAAAAAGAAGAGGTTGTCTACAATGAATATGTGAGTCATGGTGCAGGCAGCGGAGGAATTAAAGCAGAAGAATTTTCTAATATTACGGGAAGTCATCAAAGTTCTTTGGGACAGTACAAAACAGGCTCTACCTATCAAGGCAAGCATGGCTTATCTCTAAAATTATTTGGAAAAGAATCAACTAATAGTAATGCTGAAAGTCGATATATCGTTTTTCATGGCGCTAATTATGCAACAGAAGATTTTTTAAAAAAGAATGGTTATCTTGGAAGAAGTCATGGATGTCCTGCAGTTGATAATGAGATTGCAAAAGATATTATTCATTTAATTAAAAATGGAACTTATATGTATGCTTATAATTAAAAAAGGAAATTACTTTCCTTTTTTGTTTTTTTTTCCTATTGTCAAATGAGGTTTAAAATTGGTTTTTAAACCAAGCTGAGAACGTATTTCATCAAAAATAGAAGATTCAACACTTAAAAACCAAAATAAACCATCCTCTTGATTTGGAACAGTTTCTGTGTCCCCACTATATCTTGGGATTATTTTATATTCTAAATCTACTTCATGACCTTCATATTTTTCTTCCATTTCCTTATAGATTCTTTCAGAAGGATCTATACTTCCTTGAATGACACTGACATGTGCAGACCAAGATGGTTTTAATAAATTAATCCCATAATAAGAGTTAACTTGGCTTCTATAATAGTCTATTATTCCATTATCGATTTCAATTACACAACAGGCCGCTTCTGACTTTAAACCTTTTCTCTCTGGTTTAAATGTTAATATCCCTTTAGTTTTAAATAAAGGTGATTCTTCTAGCATTTTTTTATAATCACCAAGATTATAAACCATGTGTCTTTTGGTTATCATTATATTAGCCTTTAAATTTATAATTTGATATATCTACAATTCCTTTTTGTTCCATCCAGATTTTTGTTTTTTCTCTTATTTCCATAATGATATCCATTTGCCATTGATGTTGCGGTAAAAATTCAACCCTTGCTTTTGTTAAGTCTCTTTCTTTATAATCATAATAATAATGAACTATTGGTAAATCACCTGTCTCCACCAACATTTGTAAAAGCATTGTGTTTTGACGAAGTTTAGACTCCGTTCCTTCTTTTATCCATTTTCGAAAACGATGATCAGTTGCTTTTTCATAATTTATTCCTTGTAAACAAACACGACCTAGTTCATGAGCTTTAAAACCATGCACTTTTCTCAGATTATTATATTGACGACCTGATGCCAGCCAAAACCAAAAACCTTCCATTGACTCAAAATGACCAAATGTTTTATGGGTAAATGGAGTATGTGCATAGTTCGTCAACATTCTACCAACTTTTGTTCTCGCCTTTGAATAGGCATTTATATGATCAATCCCATCTCTTTCAGGTCTATAATTAGACATTTTAATCTCCTTACAAAACAGATATTTTGTCAAAATCTGTAATTTAAATCTATCATATCACTTGCATCGTTTAATTCAACCAAATCATGATTTGAAAAGATTGCATTTATTTCTTCATTCATACGTGCATCTCTTGAAACAAATTTTAAAACTTGTTTTTTATTTTTTTCTTTTGTTACAGATAAAGATAAATCTGCCCCTTCATGCTTATATTTCTTTTTCAATAAAATATAATCTTTTTCTTCTTCTAATGAAAAATAATCCAAATTCCATTTTTCTTTTAAACCAAGAGAGTCCATCATATCGACAATTAATAAATCCATTTCATTTATCTTAGATTCTGATTTCACATCTTTAAAATAATATTTAAACGATTTAAGTTCTTTATCACTATCAAAAGAACAAGAATATTCATAATTCTCAAAAGTGTCCAGCACTGTTCCATCTAATTTTATTATTCTATTTATAGAAATAAGTTCACCTGATTGACGAGTTAATATTTTTACTGTAACTAGGTATTTTCCTATTTCACAATCTTTTGATAAATTAAAAAACTGACCTGATTGATTCATTAGTTTTCTAATTTCTTTTGTTATTATGTTGTCGCCTTCTATATATTCTTTTTTTGCGAACCAAGCGGTGCTTTCATATCCTTCTTCATTTAAACAATCAAAGTCTCTTAACAAATCTGAACCTAATTGTTTATAATAACTTTTATCTAAAAGGATTTTATTCTTTACATCATCTGCAAATGAATCAAATGTTTTAAAATTTGATGTGTTGTTTTTTTTTATTATTTTAATTGCATTTTTTAAAAACAAATCTCTGTCCAAAATCACTCTCCTACTCTTTGTAATATTTTTGTGAAATTATGGGTGGTGGGGTTGAATATTTTATTAATTAATTCACTATCATAAGACCAAATAATTAAAAGGTCTTCTTCTACTTTTAGTTGTAATATTTTATTTTTCTCATCTTTAAATTCTATAAACAGATCTTTATTAATTAAATTAATTCTATGTATTGATAAAAACAAATCTTCCATTTTTATATTGAGCATATTTGATATCTTCATTGCCATCAAACCAGAACTATTATATTCCATTGACAGACTTGTCACCAAGTTTATATTAAAACTTTCAAAACTGTAAAAAGAGTTGCCTGTCTTTTTTACATAATGTATGTATTCATTTCCTCTGTTGTAAGTAAATGAAGTATTTCTATGATCTAAAGTCCAATCAAACATAACGCTTTTTTTATCATAAATGACTTTTGTTTTTGATTCGTGCCTTTTTATTGTGAAATCTTTCAATTGTTCAGAGGTCAAATCATTTAATTTTTCACCCTTAAACTCTATTAAATCTAATAAATCATTTGCAAAATTACTTGTTTTTATTTTTAAAAACAAATAACTTAAATCAATATAATGGTTGTTTTGATAAATATTAGGATTTTTATCAAATCGAGATAAAACTTGACACTCTTCTTTTCTAAATTTTTTAATTATTTTTTTTAATTTTGATTTATAATAATTCAATATTTCTCCTAATACTTATAATTAAGATCCAAAAGATTAGACAATTCAACGATTGATTCAAAGGTGTAAGGTTTTTTAATTGCATCAAAAATATTTTTTATTGTTGTTTCTTGAGAACAATCTTTATTGTCTATAAAGTTATTCTCTATATTGATGATTTTTTCATTTTTATTTTCATCAATTATTATTTTTAAATCAATACTTCCACTGTCTTCGCTTAATACTCTATACTTCTTTTCAATAGAAAGCCTTAATGAATCTTCTGTTATCCTTAAATAATCAACATACCAGTCTTTTGTATTAATTCTATCTTCTGTATATTCTTTTAATTCATTCAAAAATAAACCACCATCATTGATAGATACTCCCATTTTTTCATCAAACCATACACTAATTGAAATCAATGTGTCATTTAAATATTTAAATGATATATTTTTATCTGAGAATTCTGTTATTGAATTCCCTTTCTTATCATAATGTCTTCTCATGGAATAAAATAACTCACCACTTGTAGTCAAAACACCAGATATTACCGCTTTGAATATTTTTGTTTCTACACCAGACTCAATACGATTACCAGATTCTATCTTTCTTTGTATACCCATTGAATCTTCAAAAACTTGCGATTTTTTTATTGCACTATCTAAACCCTCATTTTCTTTTTCCATTAATTCAATCGATTGTTTTAACAAAATAAATTCTTTCTTTACGCTGTCATGTTCTAATGTTTCTAAATATGACATCAAGAATGAAAAATCATTAGAGTCATTTAAGGAATCATCAATCATTCTTTTCTCCAAACAAATAAAGCCAATGATAATTCATTGGCTTTTACATTTATAACTTTTTTTAAGAAGCAAGAATTGTGCGAACCATCCCGCTTACTTTGCCCATGTCAGCCCGACCACTCATTACAGGCTTCAATTTGCTCATTACATCGCCCATTTCTTGCATTGTTGTAGCACCAATTTCCGCAATAGTTGACTCGACCGTTTTTTTAATTTCTTCTTCGGTTAATGGTTGAGGCATGAAACCTTCAATGATTGCAACTTCTTCACGTTCTTTTGACGCTAAATCTTCACGATTTGCAGCTTCAAATTGTGTAATTGAGTCACGACGCTGTTTCACCATCTTAACAAGAATTTGCATTTCTTGATCAAATGTCAATGCTTCGATTTTTTCATCTACTAAACGTTGTTTGAATGCAGCACCAATTGATTGAAGAGTGCGTTTTTGTGGATCATTTTTCTCTTTCATCGCTTCTTTTCGAAGACCCATTAGACGAGGTGCAAGTAGTTTAGACATTTTTTTCTCCTTTTAGGTTCTATTTTGTTGTTTAGGCTTGTATTATATGTGTTTTTGCATTTTTTGTCAACATGTTTTTTCTATTTTTTTCAAGCCTATTAAAAACTGTGTTTTGTTTAAATAAATAAACATATTATCTGTTGTTCTTTCTTCTTAAGTTTCCACTGTTGTTTCTATTGTATAGTAACCTATGTTTTCTTCGAGAACTTTATTTAATGTTTTGTAATTGATTCCCATTCTTGCTTTCAATTCTTCAATCGTCATCTGATTTGGATAATTTAAAATCAATAATGATGTCATTGACAAACCTAGTTCTCTATAAAATTCAGACGTTATCTCTTTTAATCTTTTTACTAATTATTTTTTCATTTTAAAGATTGTTTTTATTTAAACTATCAATTAATCGTAACCAAAATTCTTCTTTTTATATTTTTCTTTTCCATATTTTGATTCCCAACGCTTGTCTTTATGCAATCCAGCTCCGTTTTGTCCACCTTGTTCTGACAACTTGCGAACAATTTCATTTCTTGGCGCAGACAATCTTGCTTTTTCTTTTTCTGTCAAGGGAATTTCCTTATTCAGTTTTTCTTTTATTTTTTTATTATTTGCCATTTTTCTATTCCTTTTCCATATTACTTCTATTTTAACAAAAAAACACTCTTTTACAAGTCATTTAAACATAAAAAGGCTTTAATACTTTTTTGTTCTTGTTTTTTGTTTTTTATTACTTTTTGTTCTGTTTATTTTGCTTGAGTTTTAAACGATTTTGGTATTATAATGCTTGTGTTGTGATTGATTGAAATGTAATCACTTTTAAGTTAACATCTCATTTTGATTAATATTTTTGTTAATAAAATAATTAAAAAGAGCACTTTGTGCATGATTGTGTTCTAAGTGGTTGTTTTAAAATTGCAGTTTACATAAGCTCTTGAGTTATATGTGTTTTTTCTCTTTTCTGTTGTTCTTATTTTTATATAAACATAGTTGTTTTTGTCATCTAACCTAATTACTTCTGTATAAAACAATGCTTTAGTTTGGTGCAAAAAAAATAATTGAAAAAAACATAAAAAAACACTTGATTTTAGAAATCATGGTTGCTATAATAGCTCCATAAAGTGAAGAAACACATTCACTGCCAAAATTGAATAATTATTATAATAAAATTAGCATGAAAATGCAAAACCCTATTAACCCCGCCACTTTTGTGGCGTTTTTTTTGTCTTAAATTTGTTGTTCTATTTTTTAAAAATGTTAAAATATATAAGTATCATTATTAATTGCAAGAATGAGAGAGGGCTTATGAAAGATTTTAAATCAAAGATTATTGAAGTGATAGAGGATGCAGGTTTTACAATGGATAGTAAAATTCCAGAACACGACATAACATTTGAAGAAATTACTGACTATTATGCAAAAGCAAACGGTGGATGTGACCACAAACTAATCGAAGAAATTCAGCTTTACAAATACCATAATATGGATATATCAGGGGTATTTAAAGGACGTGCAGAAAAAATCAATAAATATAAAGAACGTTATGCTCCTATTGAAAAAATTGAAGAACGAACGCCAAGAACAAGAAGCTCTAATAAAAGAAAAATGTAAATAAAAAGCCCTTCAAAGGGCTTTTTTTATTTTTTTAATTTTAACATGTAAGTGATTGTTGTTGTTTTATCTACTTCTATAATTTCAAATATTTTTAAACCTTTAAAGAAAGCTTTTAATTTTTTATACCTCATCGCTTTATAATCAATTGTTATATTATTAATACGAGCGATATTTAACATTTCTGAATAAACCACACTCATATCAACAACTGAGTCATTTTTTCTTTTCTTTTTTCGATAAGCATCTTCTGCTATCTTTGATAAAGCATTTTTATCTTTTATTAGCCCGTTTACTTTCTCACTCATATCGACAATCTTTAATATCTCTGCTTGTCTGGTTTGATGGTTTATTATTTGGTTCGAAGTGTTATTTGTGTCAGGTCTAGGGGAGAGCTTTAATTCCCAATATTCATTACCTGCATTTTTAAGACTCATTGCTGTATCTTGATCACCAGCAACAATTACTGTTTTTCCATATTCTTTTAATTTATATGCTAAGTCTGTAAAATCTGAATCTCCTGTTAGAAGAATGAAAGTTTCTATCTCTTTTGTAAAGGCGGCTTCCATCGCATAAATAACTAAGGATATATCAGCACCATTTTTTCCTTTGGAGTAACATGGTGTATGTTTTTGTCTAATCGCATTTTTCTTTAACACACCTTCCCATTCTGGGTTTAATGATGCTTTCCAATTTGCAAATGCCAACTTATGAGTTAATTGAGCACTTGGGTTTTCTGAAAGGTATGATTCCACCTTTTTCATCAACTTTTCTATAATTCTAAAAGAAACATTTTCTGCATCTATCATTAAGGCTACTTTTTCTTTATCCATCGCAATTCCCCTTTTTTGCTTTACCCAAAATATCATATGAAAATAAAAAAAGCAAATGATGAGCACTTCAACTTTATTATATTAAATAGCATTATAATACTCTTTTATTTAGTGGCTTTTTTTTAAATTTGTGTTATAATGTTTACATAAAGGTTAAGGACTACCAATGAAGGGGTAAAAGTATGGACACGAATCAACCTAAAAAGAAAAAAGCAAAACATTATATGGATTGGAAACTAGACGATAGTGTTATTCAAGATATTGCAGAACGACATCGAGAAAGACAGTATCAAATAATGAAAGATTATAAATTTGTTGGAAAGAAAACACCAATCCATTAAATCTTATTAACAGACACTAGGAGACTTTAAGATGATGATGAAGAAGATTTTAAAAGAAAATATATTGGTTATGGCTTTTTTATTTTGTTTCGCATTATATGGGTTTCATGTGGAAAATGATGGGATTATTAAGATTAGTTATCAGTTGACAAGTATAGGATTAATTACATCTATTGTGTCAATGAGTATTTTTTTTATGGTTCCTGCTAAATATGCTTCTGCTGCATTTATGTTTATGTTTTTAGCAGTTGGCGTAAAATTTGTTCTTACTTCTGTGTTATTTGGATATGGATTATATCATACACCAAGTGAATTAATTTCGACTTATGTTCTCTCAGGGGTGTTTGTTTTGTTTTTATATAAAATATCTTTGTTTTTATTTATGAACGATGAAAAATAATTTTAAAAAAATAAAAAAGCCATTAACAATTTGATCATGTTAATGGCTTTTATTTTTATTTCTTCTTTATCTTTTCTGGAAAGGTTGTTTTATCATTCACTGATTCTAAATCTATTTCTATAAAACCCATTCTTGTTGATTTATCAAACATTGCAAAAGAACCTTTTTTATCGTAACCACTACCCGTAGCAAAATATTTGTTTTTCGAATTATCTTTGATAAAAGTAGTTCTTTCTGACATTATTATTTCAATATCCATACTTGATAATCCATCTATTACCACTTCTGTAAAATGTAAATAGTTCTTTCTTTCAGGAAGACCAATCATACCAGACCGAGCGTTACCTACTGCAAATATTTTTGATGAATTTGTTGTTAATATTCCATAATCTGAAAAAGCTTCAACTTGTTTAACATCTTTTACTCCCTTTATTTCTGTCCATGTATGCATCTTTCTATCTTCTGAACCTAATCCTAATTGACCTTTGTCGTTGTATCCTGCTGTATATAATGAGCCTGATCTTGTTCCGTAACAGTGCTTTCTTCCACAAATTATTTTATCAAAATCTCTTAATTCTTCTACAAAGTTTTTAAAATCATAAAACTCAGGGTTTTTATCCAAAAAGAAATCAATTTCAATCTGTTCAGCATTTGATAGAAAAGGACAGATGGATAAGAGCATCAATACTTTTTTTAATTTCAAAATGTTCTCCTATTTATTATTTTATTAGTATAGCTTCTTTGTCTGGAAAATAAAAGAAAAAATACTTATAAATAAACCTTTTTAATGCCTTGATCACATAAAAACGTTGCTCTTGTCTTTATAATATGATATAATAGGCACAATAATTTAAAAGGATAATATATGAGCCAATGTAAATACACAGAATTTGAATCGTATAATTGTGATTCTTGTGGAAAAGAGAATCAATTACCAAAACTTAATTTTGATCAATCGTCTAGTCCTTATTTTAAGTGCATTCATTGTGAACACTGTGAATTTATAGGGAAAACAAAAGCGCTCAAGTCTTCAAAGATAAACAACGAATTTAAAAGATATTCAAAACACAGTTCTTTAACGCTAGAAAATAGTTACATTCCCGTTGCAAAAGTTGGAGATGTCGTTTGTGGGAAAGGTGTTGTCGAAGAAAACTATCATAAGTGGGTTTCAAAGATTCAAGGAGAAGGGAGAAATCCATTCTCAGGAAGGGTTGTTTCAAGCTTTGATGTTCCTGTTAAGCATGATGACCTTAATTATATTGACATTGTTGCTTTCTTGAAACAACTTGAAGAGTATCATGGACTGAAAGATCACAGATGTATCAAAACAAAATCAAGCCAGCATTTTAGAGTCGAAAGAAAAAAATACATACAAGATAAATACCCTAATATTGATTATTTTGAATTTTCAAACAAAAACATGAATGATTATACTAAAGAAGAAAAAGAAGCGCATTTATCTGTTTCTAATTTTGATAAGATGCTTGTTGATAATAATAACACACACATTATTGAAAGTGATTTTTGGTTAATGCTTGTTGAGTTTAATAAACATGTTTATAATGGATACAAAGGTCAATTTCTTCACTTTTTTGATTTATCAAAATGGAGTCCACAATTTTGGGCATACATTCTTTTAATGGATACTTTAACAAGAGAACACCGATCAAGAGATGGAGACAGTATAAATCTTTGGCTTTTTTGGTAACTGTTAATGGTTTAGCAACATACAGCTCTTGAGGCAAAGAGCTGTTTCTGTTATACTTAGTTTAAAGCTAATAAAGGAGAACCCGTTTGAAAAAGAAAAATGAATTAGTGATAGCCTTTACACTTGGAGCAATTATCGACACTGATAAAGCTGAAAAAACTACAGAAGTAGTAGCTGGAGGTAGTAGACTTGAACTTAAAAGAACTGGAGATAAATATTATGATTTAATATATGAAAAATGTACTTCAGGTGG
>JAYJME010003134.1:1442-12540 GCA_036873775.1 Costaria costata | reverse complement strand
TTGATACGCTATAGGCAACATATATATATATATATATATATATATTGACTGGTGCTTCAGTGGGCGGGGGGGGGCATCTTTGGGTTATTTTTCTTTCAGCCGGTTGGAGCAAGTCGTAAGAGTGAGTACTATCATATCTATATGCAGACGGTTTCAAGATTTTACACTTTTTGACTCCGCTATATGCTCCACCTTGGGATTGCGTGTTACGCCACGCTGGTACGTCTTGTCCATGCTCGTGTTGGTCTGGGGGGGGGGTAATGAGGCATTCGCGCAGGTGGCCTAAACGCGGTAGTCACAATGGGGGTATCCCCCCGACCATAGCACCAGTCTATTTAATAGACTATGTTACCCTCTCTGTCATAGGCCATTCTCGGACGGCAAACATAACAATGATTGTGTATATACCATACATGGCCAAAACTACGTGTTGCGTTTTGTTTTGTTTTTTTGTCAGTTCCACTACGACTGGGGACTGAGAGCGGTGAAGTCAGTCCTCCTCGTGGCCGGCAAGCTCAAGCGCTCCGACCCGGACATCGACGAGGAGGCGGTTCTGATGAGGGCTCTGCGAGACTTCAACACCCCCAAGGTACGCACGAAATCTCGTCGGGATACTTCTACGTGTTTTAATTACTAAATGCTTGTGCTTATATGGTATTGCAACGTACTGGTATTGCGTAAGGACGCGTGCTATTAATAGGATAGGGTGTAGCGCGTTTCGGCGGTTTTGTTTGTTTACTGACGGGGCCCCTTGACCGAGGAACTACGTACCCAATATCGGTATGTGTTTCAAAATGGGTTTCGTCGTGGACGTAGACCATCTTTTTTTCATCGAGCTACCCGTCCCTTTGTTCTAGACGGTTTGAGGTAGAGAGCTCCTCAAAATTAGGAACCCCAGCTAGGCGCACACCTACCGTACCGTGCGTGTGAGGACTGGTGCTGCGGTAAGGGGGGGGCAACTTAGGTCCTTCTTTTCGTCGGGAGGCCAGAGCCACGCGGAAGAGGGGCTACCGTATTTTATTGCCGGCTTTAAGTGCGGTTTTTCGTTTTGGCGACTGCGATGGGAACAATCTTGGAGCCTTGGTTACTCTGCACACCAGAAAACAAATATATATATATATATATAAATATAGGGAGGGAATGAGTCACTCGCCGGAGTGGCGTAAACGTGGCAGTGACAATGGGGTAGCCCCCCTATGATGTCTTTTTTCTGGAGAAACCAATTATATTGCGAGCACAGCCATTTACCGTTACAGCACGTTGACAGGGGGACGGTTCTGATGACAGCGGTACGGGGTGTTCAACACCCCCAAGGCAGGCTGGGCAAGCGCCGAAGAAGCACAGCGTTTTAGAGGACACGCACAAAAAACAACTAACTCAGCGGTACATCGTTTTAAACGGAATACTGCTTTCGTCTGTAGGATTCAGGGGAGTTATCGACCCTACATCGTTCACGTGCGACGGCCGTGTGACGCGGCTTGTAAGGCTGAGGGCCAACTGGTTGACCCGTCTAAGTCCCAGCTGGCGTATTTGGAACACGTTTGAGTCATGGTACGGCACGGTACGGTAGTGGGAGGAGCGGTTACGTTTTAGGCACATAAAATTACGAGTGAGCGGGGATCCTCAACTAGAGGACAATCTGTAACCCAAATGTATTTGGATTCCCGTTTTTGTGTTTTTCATATTTTGTTCTGGAACTAAACCTATCGCGGGAGCCCATAGTTATCAAAACAAACGCACGATTAGCAGCAAACCAACCCATATATGCCACTGTTTTGCCTCGCGTCATCGGGTTTGTGTTTGGGCTGATGCTACGGCAACAGGAGGGGGGCCACCCCCATTTTCACTGCGTACCGCCTTTATGCCCCTGCGGCGAGTGACTCACGGCCCTCTCTTCAAATAGGCCTTTTTCTCTGTTTTTGTTTGGCGCAGCCTAACAGACAACCCCAAAGTGGTGGACATTTCGAAACGACAAAGCACCGAACGGGTAAGACTGCAAACGCGTAAGACTCCGTTTAGATTGTCTGCGATCGGCTTGAAAACAAAGGACCGAAAGGTGCACCCCCCCTCTGCCGTCGCACCAGTCCTGATCAGGTTCCCCCGCAATAGACTATGGAACTGTTTAGTGGGGTACGGGTACGTTGGTTCTCAAAGGCGGTTTGTGGGTTTGATGTCTAGAACCCCCCCCATGCAACATGCAAGGAAGCCTCATGTAAACAGTACGCGTGCTGCGCCTGGGTTATGGTCGTGACATCCACCTCGCGCAGCAACCCCCCCCCCCCACCTGATGGACTTTATTGCCACGTGTGTTTATGCAACCAATCTCGTGCCATCCTATCACAGATAATAAGCGCCGACACGCCGATCTTCTTGAGGTTAATCGCGGACCTCTTCCCTTCCATGGACTTGGCTCCCAAGGTACGTATCAGGCCATCCTTCAAAGGAGCCAAGCTACGGTAGGGGTTGGGTGTCATCTTGCGTGCGTGTTATTCGGCAAACTGTTTTCTGGCCCCACGCTTGCGAGGTTCACCAAAGCTGTTGTCGGGTCGGTGCCGATGTTTAATGCGCCTGCTCTTTCCAGCTCCATGATCATCGCGTTTCATCTCGGGTTTGGGCTCTCATTTTGATCCACCCCGCCTCAACTATAAGTAAGCGGTAAGTTGGTTCGCTTTGACATTACGTGGGAACTGTTGTCGGCAATGTAGATGGTGCTCAATTTCTGTTGTGCTCCTTCAGACCTGACAATCTAGAGCTTTTGAACATGTTGCAGAGGGGCTTCCGGTTTAAAGAGGGGTGTGCGTATCATAGGCCACAGAACCTCGAAAAAATATCTCGTCAATTTGTCATATTCTGGTAAGGCGAAACCGGTGTGCAAAGCGACTGTGACCTCTGTTAAATACACATGTTTCTTAGTCAATCTGTTGTACACAGTAGCCCTCATTGTACTTGCGATCAAGGGTAGAGGACGAGAACATTCAGCAGCGAAACGGATACAGAAAGGAGCTCATATTGCGAGTTTGGCAGTCAGAAGCAGGAGAGAAGATATGTTGGCATTTGTTTGCAGCTATAGACGATATATCAAACCGGGAACGTTCATGTTTCTTCCCCAGTGTATGAGGTCTCGGTTTGTGGGGGATGTCGCACCAACTTGTCTCTCTCCAAACACAGTCCCTGTACTGGTAATCCCTCCCGCCTACCCGAACCCTCTTCCTCTCCCCTGCCACCATCGGCAATCCCCCCCAACCCCGCCGGACCTCCCTCCGTGCGTGGATGACCTTCACTCCCTTCTAGGTGAACGAGGTGCTGTCTGAGACCTGTGCAGGGGTATGCGTGGAAGAGCTGTCGCTGCAGCCCGACCACGACTTCGTTGTGAAAGTGGTGCAGTTCCAAGAGCTCCTCGACGTGCGACACAGGTGAGCGGTGCTGTGGTGTCTTATTTTCGCTCCCGCGGTTTGACCTCTCGGACGAGCGGCTCGGTACCCCACTCAGAAACTATATATACACAACTTTATTGGTCATTGCGGTGTAAATATCCCCACTCCCATGTGGATGCATATCGCGAGACCATAAGGCCGTAAACTCTCAAGATCGAAAAGAAACCGGGTAATCACTCTGCCGAGTGGCCGTGAGCGGCTGAAACACGAGGACCTACGTATGACCTCCCCGCGGTAGCAGGACGCTGGTGCGACGCAAGCGAGCCGCGCTACGGTAGGGGGTTGCATGTTTGAGCGTCGAACGTCGAGATCACTTACCAAGTGGCTCCCCCGCCTGAGGAGATATAACGCACACTATATCGTCTCCTAAATAATCCACAATCACTCAAGATATCAGCAAATTTATTTCACCCACCCCAAATCTAAAACAAATCAAATAGTTGTCTCCTTCGAAGGCCTTATCTCCATTCGTGTTGACTCGTTCACTCTCCCCCCTCCTGCCGCTGGCGGTGATATTTAGCGTCATGATTCTCGGCCCCGCTGGATGCGGCAAGACAACTGTCTGGAAAACCTTGATGGCGTGTCATAACCGGAGCGAAGCAAAGCCTTCCACGGTCGCTGAAACCGTCAATCCCAAGGTGCGAGCGAGCGAGCGCAGGTTGTTGCCTCCTTAACGTAGGGAGGATCATTTCTAGGATTGTTGTTTCAGCAGCTAAATGCCACTCACGAGAGCGGCTGCGCTATTTGTTTGCAGGGAGGCGGTTTCGTTTCCCGTTCAGGTTTTTGATATACAGCGGTATGGAATTGCTTGTTTAGCTGCGCCAACATAAAGCGCGAATAGTGGCACGTTTTGGACCGAGGTATATAGAGTAGTCGTTCGTGCGAGTGGTCTAAACTCGGTTGGTTGTGAGCATTTGGGGCTACCTGCCCGACCGTAGGCTGGGTCAACGGTTCGCCCAGGAGTTAGTGCCTATGGAAACACCTCTCTTTAAACTGTGTCCAGCACGATTTATACGTTTCTTGGTATTGAATTCAACGAAAGTTCATTGCTTTGTACCCTTAATACACTAATCGAAGAGCCGTACACGGTGGCCAGATCGTGTAGTTCTCAAGGTGAGCAGCAAAGACACCCACGGTAGCTGAAACCGTCAACCCCTCAATGAGAAGCCAAGGGGTTCACCGATTGTTTCTGTGAGGCGTTCCACTTGAGGAGTGCTGTTCCTGATTCAATGAACGAACGTGTAACTCGATGGCCTAGGTCTGCCAGGACATATTTCTGCGAAGCACAAATCAAAATGGTGTCCGTCAGTGTCTTCAGTTGAGGATCCCGTCAGCCATAAATGGTTTACAGCTCAAATGATTACCCATATCGTAGCGCGAATCGCCCATACAAATAAAACGATACACCATCCCGTGGCGTACTTGAGGAGCTGAAAAACGCTCTCAAACCAAGCCACCAACCTCGATGATATCGCGCAGAAATCAATTGCAGTCCACGAAGGAATCCGTCGCCCTGTATACGAGCAAAACGCGTAATCCAAGCAACACGTGCTACGGTAGGGGGGACATCCACTTTTTCTGACCCTCCTCGCTTGAGGAGTTCCATATAATACCCCATCAGACAACCAACGTAGGGTTCGGTTGTAAGCTACGCCCGATTTATCAACCCGATTGGCCAGATAGCGGAGGCACCTTTTGGTCCTCGTTCGTCAGCCGATCAGAGCCACTCCAGCCACTCCGAAGAGTGGCTCTCGCCTATTTTCTTGCAGCCTTAAGTGTTCACCGCTTTTTGAATTCGCGATATGCCACCACCTAGGTTCGGTAAAAACCATAAACAAAAAACCGACCAAGGTCCAATTTTGAGAGAGGTAACGCGTTAGGAAACCTCGGGGTAGCCTTCTACCAATATCCACGCACTTTGGGTTGCTCCTCAGTGGAAAACGGGTTGGGCCTAAACCGTGCGCACATCGGACATGTCACAGTTCCCCGTTCATGATCTAGGTCATGCTGCCGGATGTAGAGCCAACATGATCTGCGTGATGTACAGTAAGCATCATGTGTGCCCTGCGATTGGGGAGCTGTAGTACACAGATCCTGCACAACATAGAATGTCGACAGATGAAGGATGTGCGACAACCCCCTGACGTAGCACCCCTCAAGCATGTACCAGCGTACCAACCATTTCCGAAACATACCTTAGTGGCAAAACTAACAGAGGGCGTGCGATTGTGTTTACAGTCGTAGAGCAGTCCACCTGTACCGCTGCAGCCTAAACCGGATGCCATGTACAGTTGACCAACGAGTTCCAAGAATTGATCGTCACACGATGCCGATGACAAATACGCATCCCAAGCACGAGGGGTGTACAAACGAAACCATTCCTGACATTGGCGACACCAACAGGCGGTTACGTCTGATGAGCTCTACGGGTACATGACGCTGGGGAAGGAATGGAAGGATGGGGTCTTGTCGATCATCATGAGGAACATGAGCAAGGTGCGAGGGAGGGGGGGTGTACTGTGTTCTTGCATGGCCGTAGTCGTCCCTCGCATCCCTACTATACTACAGGACGGAGCACGTCGGGTTTTCACCGCCCAGGCAGCCATTGCTTGCACCAAGCGTGGGGGGGGGGGGGGGCATGGCCGTGGCGTTGCGGGATGAAGACGTATCAAAAAAATTCAAATGCCACTTGATCTACCTCAATTTTGAGCTATTGTCACAAATGATATTCGACCTGTACATGTTGTGTGAATGGTGAGCGTTTCGTTTCCTCTATTTTCCATATACCTAACCTGTCTTGTCGGTCAATTGGAAAAACATGGGCAAGGTGTGAGTGACGAAGGATTGCCACACTTGGAGTGCCACGACTTTTCACCAACTAACGCGTGTTTTGCCTCTCGGGCGAGCGACTCTGATCTGCGCTCAAAATTAAACGATGGTCTGTTTAGTTGGCGTAGGGAAACAAAACCAATACCATGGGGGTGCACAATTCTCGAAACCCAAAAGCACATACCGTACAGTAGTAGATTGAGACTGCAACGGAACAGGGTAGTCACCCGTCCGAGTAGTCCTGAACGGCTGAAAGTTTTAGACCTTGCCCCCTTTGGGGCCCCCAAATAGCGACCTAACCAATAGCGACCTAACCAATAACAACGTTGTTGGTGTTACCAACCGTCTACGAGAAGCGTGAGCACCTAGATAGCTGCACGGGGAGGGAGGGAGGGAGGGAGGGAGGGAGGGGGTCATGTTGCGCCCGGGCCGTACTACTCCTAGAAGTTTAACTCGGACACCAACTTGTATCATCCCCCAATCACGCAGTGGCCGTTGCGGTACGTGATCGTCACGTTTAGGGCCAATGTTCCCCTCTAAAGCTCCTACCATATATAGCAGGAGCGGGACTTTATGCCTCCTTCAGGGAGGGTTCGCCGCTGTTTAGGGTGACACGTGCCACGATAGGGGTATATAGCACAGTTTGGCGGCCAAAATGTCACTGGGAACTGACGGGGCTTCTCAACCATTGTACGGAACTACCCAGAATCGTGGGAACTCCTGCTGTTTTTGCTCCACAATGTGTTTGGTTGTTGGGATTGTCCATCGGGTTGATTGAGCGCACAAATTGGATCTGCGTCAGTTTCTAGGTTTGACAGGGTGTAGAGGTCTTCAAGCGAGAAAAGAGACTCAAAAAGAAACAGGTGCACCCCTACCGTAGCATGCCGCTAGGGTGATACATCAAGTGCTTTTGTTTTAGGAGGGTTGCACGAAGATTCTGATGTGAACGTGACCTTCCTGTACAACACACCTTCGAGTGTAACGTGCTCTGGACTACGTTTTGCGTTGTCTCGAAACAGCGTCCATGGTTTGTCGCTGCATTCCTCGACAAGACACGTTTGGTGAAGGTTTTGTCCGCGCAGTCCAACGGGTAGTGGTTGGTGTAGTTGCCACATATACCAATAAAAAGTGGTGTTTGTTGAGCCCTAGCTCTATACGTTCGTGTGTTGTTCTTTAATAACCAACACCAAGGTTAACTTTTACTCGTATGCATGGTTTATGGTGACCTATACCTGGCACCAGAGACCTATACCTGGTACCAGAGAAGCGTCAGCCAGCGGACCCGTAAAACCTTGCGTTCGTTTTGCTCGTTCGAGCCTGAGGAACCCGACTGCAACGCACCGTCCTTTTTAATTGGCGTTGGTGTTGCTCCTATCATGCGGCAAAGGGTGTTTCAGGACCGAAAACAATCTGTTTGCTGCTAAGAAAAGCGTTTCCTGTTGAAACATTTCGTCGCCGTCTTGAACTTAATTCGTTTACTTCGATTTATGTGATTACTACTACCGTAGTGTACGATCAATGAGGCCCCTCTGCTGCGATCAGCCGCCGCAGATTCTCACCCGGGCCTGCTACCCCCGCATTGATCCACCAGTATAGTGAACGTGGCACCGAGTAAATATTCCAAGTATTTTGAGCCAACCCGTGGGAGGCATGTTTGCGAGGGTAACGGGTTGTTTTCGCCGTGCTACGGAGAGCTAAACATCGGAGCCCATGGCGAAATATAAATCCTCTGGCGCACGTGGCTAGCCTTGCATAAACCGGGCTAGCCTTGTATAAATAGGGCTAGCCTTACATCAATAGGGCTAGCCTATTTCAATAGAGTTTAACCTTATATCAGTAGGGCTCGCCTGATTTCAATAGGCCAACCGTATACGAATAGGGATAGCCTTATTTCAATAAGGATAGCCTTGTATCAATAGGGCTAACCTCTTATCAATAGGGACAGCTCTTTTGTCAATAGGGCTCGCCTAAACCCAATAGGACTAGCCTTAGCTCAATATGGCTAGCCTTATGTCAGTAGGGCAAACCTTATCTAAATTGGGCTAGCCCTATATAAGCATTATAGCACGCGTTGCCCAATATCGTTCGTATCCCCTTTAACGTGAAATAAATGCCCAGGTCACCCACGTTATTTGCTCATCGGGTTAGGCTTCCATGTTTTGGTGAGGCATGGGGCTCCTCGAGTGATGAGCCCGACAAAACATAGGTGACCCTCTACCGCATAATACGAAACTCCTAGAATTGTATCTCGGACGCCTACTTGTATCATCACCCAATCATGTTTAGAGCCAATGTTCCTCAAAGCTAGGCGACACTCGCCTACTATGATACAGCGCCGTCTTCCGTTCGTTTCGTCTCAACTACGCTTTTGTGTGCTGCAGGAGCGAACGATGCCACCCTCCCCACATTGATAGCCGGCGAAAACAGTCGTATACAACGTTGTGTTTCGTTTGTGTCGTCGCAATCAAGTGTTGTGTGCTGTAGGGGTGAAAACCGCCACCCTCCCCAACATTGAAAACCGGTGCGCCAATCGCCCACTACAATAACACGTTGAGTGTTTCGTTCGTTTAGTGGCATTTACTGTTGCTGCTGGGGGGGGTGAAAAATGCTATTTGTTTCAACATCGAAAAACGGCGCCACTCGCCTACGGCAATACTGTGCTGGTATGACGTTGTGTTTCGTTCTTGTTGGCACAATAATGTGTGTTGTTTCTGTTGGTTTGTTGCAGGAGTGGGCGCCGTTTGGTCCGCATCAAACCATGAAGTGGGTCATTCTCGACGGCGACATCGACGCGGTGTGGATCGAGAGCATGAACACCGTCATGGACGACAACAAGGTACGATACGGAATACCAGATAAACTGTTTTTTTTTTTCGGGTGTTCGTATGTACCATGGGTATTACTCCTGGTGCTGTTTGGTTTGTAATATAATGCAGGATGGTGTGTTGGTTTGTTGGCAAGGGTAGTTTCCTGCGTTTACTTGGTCTGGGAGTGATACGGGATGGTGCTTAAGTTCCAACGGGTGTGCCGCCCAATGTGAGTTTCCGGGTGTTACTTGGTTGGCAAGTGATACGGGACGGTAAGGTGTTTTTTTCGGGTGTGCGCACCATGGCCATTCTCCTGGCCTTGTTTGGTTTACAAACAACGGTACGCAGGAGTGTACACCATTGTCCGCAATACCGTTCCCTTTGCTAGACCAGATCACCCCACGGTAAGGGCGCAGCAGAAATGTCTGAGACTAGTTCTTCACTTGAGGAACTCAATTCCATACCAATATGAACGGACAACCAGCAAACAATCTCATAGCCGGGGTGGGCAAATAATAATGCTGTGGAACGCAAATGGAGTTCCAACGATATTGGGCTTTTTTCTCAGTTGAGGAGCCCGTTGGATCCCAGTGACGTTTTGGCCAAACCGGTATATGAATGCCCCTATCGTGGAGTGACCCCATTCACCCTTTCACCTCCCGGTCTTTGCCGCCCTGCATCCCGTCATGGTCAACATAGTTCCCCCATCCTATTTTTATTGCGTGTCACAACTTCTACCTCGCTGGAATAATTTGCCAAACACGGGGCAGGTTTTGACGCTGGTGTCGAACGAGCGGATCCCTCTGACGGCGGCAATGCGCATGATCTTCGAGATTCACTCCCTCAAGAACGCTACACCCGCGACGGTCAGCCGAGCGGGTATTCTCTTCATCAACGAGGTAGGTCCCAGTATCTATTGGAGCTGCGAAGGTTTTGACTGCGGCGTTCGGGGACTATCCTGCCAGTATCCACGGGGTTTACTACCGATGTGTAGTGTGGCGTGCATGTTCTTACTCGAACCGTAACCTGTAACCGACGAACGTAGAGACAGACTCAGGAACGTTGCCGACTACCACGCACGCGACACCTCTATGCGTATATAATTGTCGTTGATCTGGGCCCACCGACCGAGCCGGGTGTGCAGCTATGCTGACTCTGGGCCCCTGTTGAGTCCCCAGAAACCACAAGGCGCGTGGTGCGGTAGGGGTGCATTTAACGTTTGTGTGGCTCCTCAAGTAACGACAACCCTGTGTACAGCCCTCACCGAACAACGCCCTACGTTGAGAAGAAACAATCGAAAACTGCAGCTCGGATGAAAGCTCCGATGGCCTCCAGGTACTGAGAAGAAACAGTCGGAAAGTGTGCAACTCGGATGATATCTCCAGTTGTCTGCAGTGGCTGCAGTGGTATAGGTATAACACGATGCATATTAAAAAAATCACGAACGGGTTTTCCAGCGTTATGTTGGGCAGTTCGTCGTTTGAAGATCCCTCGTCAGTCATATTTTGTTTTCGCCTCATCTTAGCACATGTAGGGGGATATATACCAGCATTTATGCACCTGGTTTTCCACACAGAGGCCTCCCACGGTAGGGAGGGGGGTCAAAACCCCCAGGGGCAAAGGCGAAAACTTATGTTAGCACATGTAGGGGATATATAACAGAATATATGCACTGTATATTCCAGAATATATGCACCTGTTTTTCCGCACAGAGGCATCCCACGGTAGGGGTCTGTCCACTTGAGGGTTTGCACTTTCTCACCTAAACACTATCTCTGAGAAAAAATAATGAAAGAGGCAGCCCGACGAACAGTCCCCACGACCTCGGCAGGTAACGATAGATATTGAGAAACTCGAAAGGAGATCCGAAGATATCGGTAGAATTTCCTCAGTTGAGGAGCTCGTCAATTCCCAGTGACATTTTGGTATAACAAGTGCTATCATACCTACGTACGCTCTATCGTAGGATGACTCTGTCAATTGATAGCATCCGACCAATCACTAACTTCCCTCATGATAGGCCCAGCC
>JAYJME010003133.1:0-12540 GCA_036873775.1 Costaria costata | reverse complement strand
GGGTGGGGAGCTAACACTCGAGGTTTAGACTAGTGTTTATGATGCCAACCCTAACGACGCACAAGAGGAACTATCGTATAGTGTGAATACGGCAAGGCACCCTCGAGGCAGTTACATAGTTTTACCCTTTGCTGTCTCTGGAGTGGCCACACCAGAAAATATAGGAACTTGTTGGTCGCCGTCATCCATAACCAAGAAAGCATGCACGCAGCGTACTAAAGTCCCGTCTTAAAAGAGGGTTTTGTAGGATGCAGTTTACCCTGCATGCGACTCGCCCAACACCTCACAGAAGTTCGGGCTTGGTGCTGGCAATGTCGGTCTGGTCGGTGAATACCCGACGTCCTCCGTCCCGACACAGTAGGGATGCCAGGGTCTATGACCATACGATTACGGCCGTGCATGACAGGGTCTATGACCATACGATAGAGGTAGCACTTTTTGGCGTTTTTGTTTCTGGAGGACGGGGATCCTTAACCTAATTTCTTCGGGATTTTTTTTCTTGTATACCCCGGACCTAGGTCGTGAGATTTTTATTCAGATTACACTTTTATTTGGCTTCAAATCAGTTTGTGGCTGAAGTACAGAGCTACTAAGGTGAGGAGCCTCAGAAAACAACCGGTGCACCTCAAACGTAGCATGTGTCGTATTTGGGCAACTCCGGCGAGTGACTCGTTACCTCCCTTAATCACGATTGTTTAGGTTTGGTTTAGCACAGCGTTATGAACAACTGCGGCAAGGTGGGGATCATGCTGAGTTCTGAAAGCACAAAAATCGAAGACTGCAGACAGATACGAGGATAGTCACTTATCCTTAGTGGCTCGGATTGGCTGAAACAAAATGACCGTGAGGTGAACCTCATGCCGTGGTCCCAGGCTTGAATGCGACAGCGACTGCGAAACATTTGGCGAGGCGACATCACAGAGACTCCATCAGTATACTAAAATGCCTCGGCAACGACAAACCCGACCCACCGCATTCCTCTGTGTTGTTGACCAGGTCGCAATCGCCGTCGGACGCTACGTCGGGAGCACATGGAGAGCTTGTTGTCGTTGATCCTGTAAATGTCTCGGTGGTCGGGAGGGTGGTGACATCGTCGTCATCCACGCACGGAGCACTTGGGTCGAGGCACGAGAAACCGCCGTTGCTTCCATCGCCGCACGTGAAAGAGTCGGTGCTAACGCAAGTGCATTCGCAGCAGTCGCCGCCGTCATAACCTGTTGTGGATCGGATTCGACGAGTTAGTACTGTCGTTGTTGTGGCTCACACATGTACCCATCGCTAACCTCAAGTTCGCGGTCACACGATAGCCTTTTATAACCCGGAAGAATACCAGTACAGCTGACTGCCCGACGTTGTTGCGTCTAAAGCACGTGGCGTCGTCGGACAATATCGCCACATCTTAACGCAACGTTGCACGAATACAAAAAGACACCGGCTCCGACGAATTTTTAAGGCGACATTCTCCACAACGAGATTGGTGCTAACGCCACTGGCTTCACATACCATTTTGATAAACATGACTTAAGCAGGATACGCTTAGATGTCACCCGTTCTGGTACGGTGTTTACATTTCCCAACAGTCCTGAAGTGAATTTTGGGTTGGGGTTACGAAAAGAAACAAGAATTCCCGTTTTGTGCTGTACTGCGCTTGCCACATAAAGCGGAAGGGCATGGATTTGTTAATGTCGATGAAATTCAATGGACAGGGTGGGGGTTCTGAACAAGATATGCGAGCAAAATGAGGCAACGTACAGGGTGTAAGGGAAGACTCCCGTCGCCGCCATGGATTGTTAACAATATCGCTAACCTGGAAAGGGATCATATGTGGTACTTGCACGTTAACCATGCCTGGCTGGGAGCACGTCTAACGCAACAACGGCAGAGGCAAATCTGATTTCATATAGACGGGCTTGAAACCAAATGTACGACCCACATCATACCTCTCGGAAAGATGCTGGCACACTACATCGCTGGCTGGTGCTACGGGATTGTAGTATTACCACACCTACGCTGAACTATGCTAGAGTGGGGTCGGTATCGCGGGCAAAAAGGAACTAGCAAATCATGTATCAGGGCCACTATCCACAAGCACGAAAGCACACACCTACGGATCACCCGGCCAACCCCACCAAACCACGAATCTATCGACAAACCCACGAACCCAGCAACCTCAACACCGTATGTACTGCAGCCGAACAACAATACGTACGTCCACAGACTCGCACGAACCTATTAACCCACCTACCAATCACCCGCCCACCACCCATGCACCAACCCATCGACAGTATTCACGGCAGTAGTGGGGGCCTTACAACAAAAACGGATAAAATGTAATACTCAAACGCCATATACCAAGAAAAGGCAAAAACAAGTCAGATATGAAACCATACCAGGTAAAACAGCAAAAGCAAAAAACAAACTCAGGACTGTGATGGGGCTCGAAGCGGCGACCATATCGCGGAGATTGCAGCTGGCAGCCGCGAAGCCACAATCCAGGGTGATGGTAGTCTACCATCCCCGAAAATAATCATCTTCCACACAACTAGAATCACAAAAAACGCGGATACGAAAAAGAATACACCACGCTGGGGAACCGCTCCCGAAACAATTGAATTCCCTACGTTTCCTCGGAATCTCCATTTTCCCGGGGAGATACAGAGTCCTCCCTGGGAGGGCCTCTCTCCCCGCGCTCCGCTAGTCGAGTTGATCATCGGCGGCCGACCTTTCGTTGGGGTCAACGAACGCTGCCGGGTGGGCGGGGGGGCGTGGTTTGTTCAAGGTGCTTCCGGTGGTCCGGTAGCGCTTGATAAAGCCGGTGCCCCGCGGCGCCTACTGAAGTCATTTCAGAGGTGTGAAGATACCGAACGACGTCTTCGCCACTTCTACTACTCAAGACCCATGCTACGATAGAGGTGCACCCTGTTTTTTCTGAGGCTCTTCACGTTTGGAGCTCAATATCACATCCGAAAACTGTTTTTGCGTAAACTGGAAAGGCAGCCCGATGACCAAACCCATGGACTAGGCCTTGAAAAAAGTCATATTGCTAAGCGAGAATGGCATTCGGACGACTTTGGGTTAGGGAGCCCCGTTATTCAGAAACAAAAAAGCCAAAAAGTGCAACCTCTATCGTAGCACGCGTCTCAAGCGAGTTACAATTTCAGGATGCCACCAGTATTGCTACGGATTGTGGTCGCACTACGCCGAGCGACGCATTGCCTCTCTAAAAAAAGATATTTTGGATTTGTTTGCACAGCGTTAACAACAACAACAACCCAAAGGTAGTGAATATCGCGAAATCGAAAATAGATTGTTCGGGAGATTTCTAAGTCGTTCTACGATAGCCCCCATAACTTTTCTTTCACGGAATCGCTGGTTTTGGAATCAGCTCCCGGTCGCATCTCCTGAAATACGGTGCCCCTGGCCACCCCGACGTCATCAATCCATAGTCCTTTGCAAACACCTTCGCAAACAATACATAATTGGAAGATACATATTTTCACAACATCTTTCCTCGTGTCACACGGCCATGAAACGTTCGTCAAAGAAACTCGCTGGTTTCGGGGCGGGGGTCTATCGTAGGAGCAGACCTCGAAACAAATACTGTACAAGGGTAGTCACTTTTCCTATTATTACGGGGGATCATACCTAAATATTAGCCCCCTACTGACAATGCGAAATGCACTAGTTGGCTTCGGTTGGCATCGACGCCCAACATTGTATGTGCATTTGGGGTTGGCTTAGGTTGGGAACGACGCTGTAAAAAACCACGATCACTGCGTGAGCTAGATAACCAGAGTACCGTTAATTTCCCTTCGTTTTTTGGCGGTGACCATGATAGGTATCGAGTTAGACCTTCTGTGTGGGGTGGTGGAGGACCCTAACTCCAAGCAAGGTGGTTGGTCATACCACGTAGTTTGAATATGGCAAGGCAACCACGAGGCGGTTACATAGCAATACCCATGGCTGTCTCTGGAGTGGCCACACCACAAAACAAAGAAACTCATTAGTGGTCGCTTTCATTCGTTAGCAAGAAAGTAGGCGAAAATACTCCGTCTTACGAGCGATTCTTGAAAGGATGAATTTCACCCTTGACGCGACTCGCAGAACACCTCACCGGGCTTCGCGCTTGTGGTGCAAGCAACGTCTGCCTGGTAGGTGAAAACCCGACGTGCTCCGTCCCGTCATAGTATGGATGCGAGGGTCTATGCTCATACGACTGCGACCGTGCACGAGTTGTGTAAAACATCTCAACACATGCTACCGTAGCTCCAGTCTCTTTGTTCGTAGCCACTGCGAAACATTTGGCGAGGCGACATCAGAGACTCCATCAGTATACTGAAATGCCTCGGCAATGACAAACTCGACGCACCGCATTCCTCTGTGTTGTTGACCAGGTCGCAATCGCCGTCGGACGCTACGTCGGGAGAACATGGAGAGCTTGTCGTTGATCCTGTAAATGACTCGGTGGTCGGGAGGGTGGTCACATCGTCGTCATCGACGCACGGAGCACTTGGGTCGAGGCACGAGAAACCGCCGTTGCTTCCATCGCCGCACGTGAAAGATTCGGTGCTAACGCAAGTGCATTCGCAGCAGTCGCCGCCGTCATAACCTGTCGCGGTTTGGGCACGTCGACGTAGCGACATCAGGGTAAACACACGTGAAGAGTTCGTGGGGGTAAATTTCATTCTTCCACACGTTCAACAAGCTCAATACGCCTGAGTAATGCACTGTAGAGACGTTCAGCTACAGTAAGCTGAGGTCGTGAACAATTATCGCCACCGCGGTGCAACCTGTTGAGGGATGGGGCACCTGAACCTAACCCATATTCTAGCAATTATTTTAAGTACTTGAATTTGAAGACAGTTTAGCATTGGCAAGCAACGAGCTCAGCCTTTTTTTGCTTTTTACCGTCCACTTCGGTGCGTTGGGAGTTTGCCTCAAGTTGTCTCAAAACAATAACGGACTCCGTAGACGAATACCTCCTCCCGGTTTTCGGTTCATACATTCTTTGGTTACGGCGAAGACGGGACGGTTCAGGCATTTTTACACGGCAATTCAAGATGTTGTGAGCGGTCAAAATCTTGAAACTGATGCTCGCTGGTAGTAGATTGACACCTTAGCTGTAGGATCGAAATGCCTACGACAGTCGGCTTGGCAAGCTCTGTGTGATACTTCGTTGGGAAAGTCAGGGTTGTTTAGTAAATGCTGTCCCAAGGGTCTTCCGGTGGGCTATTTAATAACTTGCTCAACGCGCCTAGATAGTATAATACCCGGGTCTGAAAAAATCTGCAGGGCAGAGACGTGAGGAAACAATTCGAACAAGCAACGCCGACCAAAGTATTGTAAATACCTAATAATACACAAGAACATCACAGCGCAGAAGACTCCATGAACGCGACGTACCGCAAATCTTGTTGTTGTTGGTCAGGTCACAGTCGCCATCGGAGAAGAACTCTGCAATGCAGCCCAACGAGGTGCTGGAGTAGGCGTTAACGTTGCTTGAAAGAAGCGCCAGCGCAGAGCTCAGAACCGCGAGGCCAACGGAAGCGTGGCGTTGGACCTTCATTGAGAGGCTGTAAGCAGACGGTGTTCAGGTTACGTCTTCGGCTCCCCTGCGATGTAGGTCAACTATATTGTTAGCCAATTTTGAGTAAAAAATGATTGTGAAGTATACGAGTATATATCAGCCGTAAACGGTGGGGGTGGTCCACATCGTTGGAATTTGTCAGGCTAAAAGTAATTTCACAGAATCTAGATCATTGGAGTATATCAGAAACATTATTTCCGGGTCGATCAGTCGCGTCAACATTGACATGGTGGCAGCCTCAAACCCAGAGCTCTTAAAAAACAAGAATATATGCGTACATAAAACAATTGATCTCGGTTGCTATTCAGAGGAGGGCGCAAGGGCGGAAACACCGGAAATCACGGTGTGTTACACTAAAATGCAGGTAATGAAACGACCTGCGTTAGAGGGTCTGAGATATAAATACAGAAACGACATCAAAACAATAAGTATGTAAAACGCTACAGATTACTACTCGTAGAGATACAACAAGTTTTTCAACCCGGGGGGAAAACGCGTGGAAAACCCGTGACAACACAGCATAGGTCACGCGAAGTACTAAGCGGACCCACAGGGGTATGGCATCACAATGATTGGAAAAGCCGTAATTCAACGCGGAGAGAGTTGCACAACATTTGTGCTGTGTGATGACTTTTACGGCACGCGAACCTAATGCAGCGTTATAGACAAGAGCACACCATAAATATTCATAATCGGATACTTGTATATGAATAACATGTGTTGGTATCAACCATCGTTTATGGTGTGATCACGGCTAACACATATACGAAGTACATATTATAGAACACAATGACGCGGTACGCGGGTCTTGCAGAGTTTTGCGTTCAAGTTCGGATTCTGCATCAAGCTTTGCTTTGTCGCGAAATCTTTCGCGCTTTAAAGGGATCTTGAGTGACGAAAACAGCAATGACCACACCAAGTAGTTACAGAACCCCGAGTATGGAGTCTGTCCCAAGTACAACAGACGGCGATGTGTGATACGCCCGCAGCATTACATACGATACTACATTCTTTCAAATATATTTCCTAGAAGATTGATCGGGCCTCACGTGTCGCTTATATTATAGGTGGCTAAACCTGGGGTTACAGCGACCCCAGGGACGCGGAACGCTGGCGCAACGACGACAACTACGAGTCGATCTTCGTGAGGGGTCTGCTGGTTGACTGGTATTCAACACCAGATACTCAGAACGTTAGAGAAATACGCGACGAAACTGGCTCGCGCTTTAGCCAATCAAACAACATGCAGCAGGTTAATGTAAAGAAACACACGCAAACATGCGTCGAGAAATATAACCGCGTCGCCAGTCAGTACATCGACGCAGAACACCGCACTTTACACTCAACGACTATTGATAGACTAACTGCAACACCTAGTCAAGAGATAATAGCCAGTCGGCAGCACTTAGTCAGCTACCCACCGCCCTAAATGTTTGCTGCAGGTTACCCGGTTTGGGACTCGAGAAGCACACATCGATAACAGCACAAAACAAAACGCGGTCTTGTTAACTTCCAGGAAAAGTGTGCTGGAGTTGACGTATCGCCGTGAGGTCCGTGTGCCGTACAGGTCATTCCGTCGCGTCTCCGACACATCGCTTACCCCAGCCGGTTGAGTTGGACCTCTTCATGCGGCCGACGGTGTAATCTCAACCTTTTGTTTGCACTACCTTGTGCTCTCTCAATCGCCCTAGAGCCCAGCCGTCAGTGTCCCAAGTTCGCGGGGCGCTCAATGTCTCGCTCGGTGTTGGGGTCGGGAATTTCGGGTATGTATGTATACTATGTCTTGCCTGACCGTACCAGAGGCCAAGGCAAGAAGGCGTGGATGCAGGATGGGGTCGAAAGCACCGTTTTTTTGTGAAAGGCGCCGAAGTTTTTTCGCGGAGTATTTTATTTTTCTAAGAATGAGGAACGACATATTCGGGGTGTTTATAGGAATGAAAGCAAGTTACACCTCATCAGCCGTCAGCAGGTCCACTATTTCGTCGAATCCCATCTTGAGACAGATTTAACCCCTTCAGAGCCGGGAACGGTTTGTGGGTACAAAGTACTTGGCAATAAATAGTGGGATATACTTTTTGGGGTAGTAAAAGAGTTTATGTATTTTATATACTACGGGGTGCGCGTCCTTGTGGCGGATATGGGTCGGGTGCTTGAACAATTAGTACCCAGGCAGCACCAGGCACTTCAACTCCAGAGTTATTGGAGCCTGTCCTGTGACCCCGGACTTGAATCTAGCGATGAGTCAATATGAGAACAACAACAATAAGCCACTTACACGTTCTTGCGATTAACGCTTTTCGGTACTGAAAAAGTGTGATTTGTGTGAAATCGAGGTAATCAGAGGGGATTTTGGACAAGAATGACACGACGATCATTTGGGGTTACAGAGCCCCGTCATTCAGAAACCAAACAAGGCCAAAAAGTGCTACGTACAGCAGTCCGAAGAAGTACGCGACATGTGTTAAGAATTTTACACTGAGTTCGTTCGAAAACCTAGAATTAACGGCTAAGCATTTGTGCTCAGGGAGGAACGCCACTCTAAATCCTATACAATGGCCTTTTAACCCCTTTAGAGCCGGAAACAGTTTTTGGGGACAAAACTACTCTGAAATAGTGTGGGAGACTTTTTGGGGTAGTGAAAGGGTTTAAGCCTACGCTAAAAATTGAGATCACAATAAGCCGCGAGCCCAATCAAAAAATGAGTTTCTTAACTGCTGTCGTCGCGTACTGCTGTACTACCTCAATAATCGTAGCACACGTCCCCCGTCGGGCAGGTGTTATCGACGACCGGCAGAAGAAGTTTATAAGGAAATATCTCGACTATCAACTGATCTTCCGAAAGAGGCATTATTATTGCATTTTTTTTGGAATATTTTATTCGTGTGCCTCTGGTCTATGAATAGTCAATCAACCCCTTTAGAGCCGGAAATGTTTTTCGGGGACAAAACTACTTGGGAATAGTGGAAGATACTTTTTTGGGGTAGTAAAAAGGGGTAATAGGAGGAAATGGGGCATCAAAAATTCGTCCGAGCGAGGGATGTTATAATATATTCAACACGCAATATTGTTATTAATAGGTATTAACAGTACGTAGACGGGTGGCAAAGTATAGTGCTGGTTGAACTTGATATCTTTCTCTGGTATAAATGGTATACATACGCATCTCCAACGGGGAGATGATACGAGTTAATGTCCGTGCTGATTCTTCACCGTACGATAAGATACACGGTCCTGTGGACACAAACTACAAAACATAGATAATGCCTTGTAGTGTATAAGGCAACGCAATGTCAAGCCACACGCCACCTTGGTGACGGCAGGCACAACATGCATACGCCAGAAACCGACATACCACAGGTGACACATTGAAAGAGATACTCGTAATCGGACAGAAAACAAGAGTAATAAAAGATAAAGAAAGAACACCGTGAGAAACTGAAGAAACAATCGAACCAAACAAAATGACGAGGAACACGAAGAAACAATCCAGACGGGACGGAGATTCACGTGAATACCGAGTGACACGGGCAGGCGTTTGGCACAAAGAATAGTTGAACAAAACAAAATCATGCCCGTCGCCGCTTCACATGACCCACGCACTGAAAACCCAACTGCAACCGCGCATCATATAATATCACCCCTACCATTTTAGATTCAAATATAATGTCCTGAGTTGACCGATATCTAAAAAAAGCTTTAGCTTAGGTTGTATTGGGTTGGCCAATTTCGTTCAAATGGATGCTGCTTGATTCCTCGTATGTATGTATATATATATATACCAGGTATATATAAACTATACCAGTATATATATAGAGGCGCCTTTCTTTACCGGTATTTTGACTAAAAAATAATGTTCGGACCACCAACAGTACTATTAATAATATATTTGGTACTTTATCCTGCTTTTTTTTCTGGTATGATTTGTGGGTCAAGAACACGGCAAAGCTACTATGCACGACACAGTTTAGGCTACCGTTCACCGTTCACCATTCGGCTTGTTGTCTCTATTTTGAAATTAAACCATGCCTGTCAATAATGTGATCACAGAAAAACTGCCACCAAATGAAGACCAGCGCAAAAGGCTGTTGTTCTCAGCTGTTTACTGGGACGTACCCTACCGCCGGGGTATTTCATGTCGACGTCTTACCCTACAACCGGGGTGTTTCTAGTCAACGTAGTGTAGTATTCATATTATAGTGTCTGGGTGTGTCCTTCTGCTGTAGATATAGGATGGAAGGATGATGTTAGACATGCCATCCAACTTAACCCCATTTATTACTGCTGTACTACACGTACTGTACCTGGTGTAACGAGTATATTTAGTTGTGCCTGTCGTACCCAGTAGAACGCTGGCATGACAGTGCGTTGTACGATGCATTTTTTGTAACAACGCATTATCTTTGTGTCGTGGCTTGTGACCACAGAGCGTGTTTATCCTAGGGTTAAGAATCAGCACGGACAATGTGTTGGCTGGATGTCGACGAGTACAGTAGAAGAACGGTTTAATGTGTGAAGAACACTTACTTACACTGGTCCTATTTATATGATACTTCTCCAATGTACGTCCTTAGCGAAACTCAGGTCTAGGGCTGCATAGCTGGCGCTGCTCTCCCCTCCCTACTGCTGTGCGTGCCTTCATAATTATAGAGGGACTTTCTTCCCTTCCTTGTCGACGCAAGTCGAATCGCGTGTACAAAACAATCGACTACATACAATAGGCACACATTCAGGAGGAAAGTTATATGGGCGGGCGCAAAAATAAGAAGACACGACCAGTTTTTCCGCCATATTTTATGTGGTGTGACACAGCTGGCTGTGGAGAAGGTTCGTACCAGCTTGAAGCTGAGGTGGGGTAAAATGGATATGCAAAATTGCGATGCAAGTGTTTTGGACGGGAAGCAACAAAAACTTTGTTGTTTGTGATCGAACAATGTCTATGAACACACCCCTACACTTATCATGCCCTACTTTAGAAACATACTCCCGTGAGCAATCACTCAAATCCAAAATGGCGGTGTCATATCCCAGGCGTATGTATAGGCATGATAGCGTTGGACTCCAATCCACATGTGTGTGTTCTTCACATTAAACCGTTCTTCTACTCGTCGACATGCACACACCCATTGTTCCATTGTCCGTGCTGATTCTTCACCCTATTATAGGAGAAACACGCTTTGTGGTTACAAGCTACGACACAGAGATAATGCATTACAAAAAATGTAGCAGGCAGTCGCTTGACTCTAGACAAGACCTACGAAATGATCAGCAACGTACTGCATACTACATGGAACTGGCACTCAGACCCTAGAAACCTCAACGCCACTAGCGAACGTTTGACGACAAAATATCTACACTATAATATCAAGTCGGCCAAAGCTTCGGGTATTGTAAGTGAGAGTGAAAGATCGAGCGGGGCTGCTAGCAATGCCGCAGCGGGAAATATACCCACGCTGATTGTTGCTGCCTCTCCTTGTGAACAAGCATAAGATTTGCAAGCACGCAACGAGCTTGGTGAAAAGTTATTCTAAAAAACAAAAAAAGTCAGCTGTGAAGTCGAGGATTTCGTCGATACTCACCTTATATCGGCGTCGTATCAACTGGTATCTGTCAAAAAATGCAAGCAATATTTATTTGCCGAACCGTATTTATTTGAGCAAGGGTATCTACGAAGCATGATGTAAACAAGGTTGATGTGGTTTACAAGTCGTGCCCTATCAACCCGCGTTCGCCCTCACCAAGGTATATTTTATTGTCGATTGCACCAGCTTGTGGTGTCGAAGGCGGTGCTGGTGGTGTTTGTTGTTGTGGTTGCAAACCGGTAGTGGGTCGGATGGGTGTACCTGCACTACAGGTTTGCCACTGCCGATAAAACGAATACCAGGTACTTACTAAAACGTGAAAAAAAGGCAAGAAAAACTCCAGGGCATGGGAAGGCAAACGTCCAACGAAAGAGCCAGAATAAAACGAGAGTCAGTAAGAATTAGAGCCCTGCAAAGTTTAGTGATATTTTCCTATATACCCCGTGTATGAAACCACAACAGAACCTCAGACAAACTGCTGCCGTGCACGGGAAAGGTCTATTTTATATATTTGTTTTTCGATACGTATAGCAAACGAAATAAAAATACGTTTCGCAAGAAGATCACGATACTTTCGCAAAACGATCTTGAAAATAGCCCGGAAACCATCGAACTTCGGGCTTTTCGTTGAAAGTACATATGCGTCATACCTGGTACCCAACACGTAAGTCTACGTGTATACAAAAGGAGCAACGCACGAAAAAACACGGAGCAACAGTCAGAAGCAGTGCCGGTCCTCTGGCAGAAGAACCTGAAATCTGGCTCAGGCTCATCTTCTTATTGTGAGGGCGCGCGAAAAAACAGCCTTTTCTTGTGTAGCACTTTCTGACGGTGGGCGCCTGCATGCTGTCCAGCCTTCATCCTGTCTGGTGGCAGCAGTGTGGTGCCATGGTGATTTAGGCCCAGGCCAATCACAGGAAGGAAACTACTTTACCTTTTCTCTTAAAATAACTAACGCAGGGACTATTAATAGGCCGAGGGCTTTCATATTTTTGTTCAATTTTTCATGCTGGCTTTTTTGTGAGTTACTTCCTTGTGAGCGGGCCGGTACTCTGTTTTAAGCAGAGTACCAGAAAAAAAAGGCACCTCGTGCATGCGAGGCAAGGTATCTTACAGGGCAACAACAAAAAAGGTATACACACATATCGTACCCGGTCCGTTTCTGTCCAAGACTGGTACGGGCTTGAACAACGTCAAAATCACCACCCACGAGCCACGTGATTGGCCAAAAACCAAATCGCACCAGTTTCTGAGGAACGATGACCCGGGTACACCTGTAAATGGCCATCGCTGATCGTTGTGTGTGTGTGTGTGTTCTTCACATTAAACCGTTCTTCTACTCGTCGACATCCAGCGCACCCATTGTCCGTGCTG